>NDXB01001923.1:18502-97453 GCA_002631895.1 Agapornis roseicollis
TGCCCCATCCAGTGCTCAAGGGCAGGTTGGACACAGGGGCTTGGAGCAAGCTGCTCCAGTGGAAGGGGTCCCTGCCCGTGGCAGGAGTTGGAGCTGGATGGGCTTTAAGGTCCCTTCAACACAAACCAGGTTGGGATTCTATGATGATTCTATGAGAGGGATTTATCTGCTGTGAGTGAAACCTCTGCCTGCCTGGTGTTCAAAGCCTGGGGATGCTGATGATACAACCCAGAGAACTTCACCCACCCACCCCTCACAGAGCCCAGTAATGTTCCTGGCATCAGCAAAAGCCTAAGAAGTGGGCAATCACCAGTGCCTTGTAGCTGTCTGAGGTTTCTGGCAGCTGTTTAAGTGTGTAGCCAAGCCCAGCACTCACCTCCTGTGCATGTTTCCAGGGCAAGTTCATCCGGATCCACTTTGGCCCCTCAGGGAAGCTGGCCTCGGCAGACATTGACATCTGTGAGTAGAGCTGTGCCCGCTGCAGTGGGGAGGGATCGCACCTCCCATGGGTGCTGGTGCCGGGTCAGCTCTGGGAATGAGCAACCCCTCCTCTGACCCCTCTGCCCTGCTCGGTTCTAGATCTTCTGGAAAAATCAAGAGTGATTTTCCAGCAGCCCAAAGAGCGGAGCTACCACATCTACTACCAGATCCTCTCCGGGAAGAAACCAGAGCTGCAAGGTAAGGCAGCCGAGGCTTCTCTAGCATGATGGCCTGAAAATGGCCAGAAAGGGCTCTGTGTTAGCTTTGGGGTCTGCAGGCAATAGGAAAACCCAGCTCACATGCAAGTGCTGCCCTCAGATGCTTTGTTAGCTGAGCAGGATCATAGGATTGGTGAATAATTCAGGGTGGGAGGGATTTCACCTACTCCAGCCTCCTTTAGCCTCTCAGACAGAGAAGCTGGACCAAAGCCCTTCCTGCAGCTGCTTGGGTTGTTCTGGGTCTATCTGCAGGGTGGGAGCACGCTTTGCAAAACCACCTTGCATAGAGTCCTTGTCGTATGGTGGGTACAGCACTGACCTCAGCCTGGGCACGGTGGGTTCTTACTCCTTTTGGGGTGTTCTGCAGCCTGCTCTGAGCTCCTTCAGCCACCCGAGTGAGGTGATGTGTTTCAGGTAGGGTTGGAAACAGCTACACAGCTCACTCGCTGGTGTAGGCACATCCTAGGATAGCCCCAGCAGACATGAGCTTGCCCTGGGGCAGTCCTGTGCTCTGAGCAGCCCCGCTTTCAGGTCCCAGGCCCCATGGAGTGCTCAGAACCCTCTCGGCTGCAGGCTCATTGTGCTCAAGGACAAGACCTTATTAGGCAGGTCTGGAGCACTGTGCAGAGCAGTAATCTTATCTGGTGGTCACGAGGACATGGATGGCCACTTCTAAATCAGTCTTCAGCCAAGCCATGTCCCAAGATAGCAAGCAGGAGGCACATCACAGAGGAGATGGACTCATGTGGACCTGCCTGGGCTTGAAGAGGGTGCTCCTCCCACCACCTGGTGCCCTGTAGTAGTTGAGGCTGATGAAGCCTTACCTCTTCATCTGTGCCCCTCTGCTCCAGCTTGGTCTCCGCCAGACTGGCCTCACCCTCTGCATGTCTTCCCCCAACAGATATGCTGCTGCTCTCCCTCAACCCCTATGACTACCACTTCTGCTCTCAGGGTGTAACTACTGTGGACAATATGGATGATGGCGAGGAGCTTATGGCAACAGATGTATGTGAACTTCCTTCCCACTGCACAGTGTGAAGCGGGCCTGGGGGAGGGCACAATCTCCATCTCCCATGGGGAGACATGGGGACATGTCCTGGCTTTTCTTTGTCTCTCTTTATATTAGCTGTGAGTTCCCTCTGGTTTATTGGCACGTGCTTTGAGTTTACAAAGAAAGAGCAAAGTGACTCCGATCTCCATCAACAGCCTCATCCAGGCAGAGAAGGCAGAGTAATTCCCTGCATTAGGAAGGCTCTGTAGCACATGAGCACTTCCCATGCTCCCAGGAGAAGATGTGAGAGCTCAGCCTTGGAAAGGCTCCTGCTTGTGGATGCTAGGCTAGTCCTTTTACGTTCAGATGCATCTGGTGGGAGCTGGCCTCACATTCAAACTCCCATGGACAGGATTCCTCAGCTAGGTGTGCACTGGACATAGCACCCTGCCCAGAGCCCTAGGATAGGGAGAGCACGTTAGGATACCTCACCTCAGAGTGGTGATGTTGCTCTATCTACACCGCTTTGTCTCTCCTCAGCATGCCATGGACATCTTGGGCTTCAGCAATGATGAGAAATACGGCTCCTATAAAATAGTGGGTGCTATCATGCACTTTGGCAACATGAAGTTCAAGCAGAAGCAGCGAGAAGAGCAAGCAGAGGCTGACGGCACTGAAAGTGAGTTTGGCTCCAGCGCTGCCAGCTCTGCCCAGCCTGGCATAGGCACGCAGACCCCTCCAAGGGCAGTGTGGTAACTGCCCTAGCCTGCTTAGTGGCTGTCATCCCAAGCAACCACACTGTCTATAGGCACACAAAGGGGTTTGTCTTTGAGCTGGCAAGCTTAGGGAAGCCTTTTCTACAAGCAGTAGGTGGTCTCATCTGCATCACACTTGCCTCAGTAGAATCATAGGCTCTCAACCCCTGGCTGTGCTTCACCTTGTTCAGTCTTCTGCTGCCCTGCATCACCTCTCCTCTGGCGCTGACAGCCTCCCAGAGGTCATCCACAGAGCATGAGCCAGGCCATGGTCAGGACTGCAGGGACCTGCTCAAGACGCAGCCTCCTGCAGAGTGGTTAGAGTAGGATACAGTCACTGTCTAATACGTCTCCTTGTTTGTTGCCTAGGAAAATCCAATACGAATCAGAGGACTGAGAGAATGGTCAGGCTGCAAAGCAGGCCTGGAAATTCAGGCACAGCTCAAGTATTTCCTATGGCTTTTGCAATGCTGCGATATGCCTGACTCCCATATAACAGAGCAAGCTTTAAGGCAGAATGAGAAAGGGGAGCCCTATCACTTAACTGGAAGGCTTCAGCAGTCACTATACTTCAGCTGAGTGACTACCTGGATCAGACTTTCCTGCTAACATTCATGAAGGAAGAGTTCCCTTTGCCTGAGGAATGTCAGCACAGGATTAGCTGCTGCCAGGCCATTACTGATGATATTGCTTTAGCAGTGATTTCCCTACAGAGGTGATTTCCTAGGTCCAGTCTGCTGTTAGGACTCTATGAAAGATAAGAAAGAAAATCACCTCTCTTCTGGTCACCTTAAATCCACTGTGGGAATCCAGGCTCCCACCGGAAGATGCATAGGGATTCCCAGATAAGGCTTGAAAACCTGGTAAGGTGCAGCAGGTCTGCTACAACCATCCCCAAACAGTAACTTCTCAGGCAGGAGGTCAGACTCTGAAAGCATCATTGTCCTGGGTTCAGCTACTAAGAAGGAGAAAAACTGACTGCTACTGCTGAAGCCAGGACAATCATACAATAGCCAGGATGGGAAATCACACCAGACTCTGGAGAAGGTGGAAAAACGTGTATAGTGAGCGCTGAGCAGCAAGAGACCAGGGAAGTTTTAGTCATTGTTTTCTTTCCTTCCTCGCTGGTCCTCATGCCTCTGTGCTGCTTTACAGGTGCTGACAAAGCTGCCTACCTGATGGGAATCAGCTCAGCTGACCTCATCAAGGGCTTGCTCCATCCTCGTGTGAAAGTGGGCAATGAGTACGTGACCAAAGGTCAGAATGTGGAGCAGGTGAGTTTGCCTCAGTAACCCTGAGCTCCCTGAGTCTGTCCTTGGTGTGCCAAGAGCAGCTGTCCAGCCTCTAGCTCCTACAAAGGCAGGGAGAGGGATCAGTGCTCATGGCCTGCTCTGTGATGTGCTTTGGCAGGTTGTCTATGCAGTGGGAGCCCTGGCTAAAGCCACCTATGACCGCATGTTCAAGTGGCTGGTGACTCGGATCAATAAGACCCTGGACACCAAGCTGGCCAGGCAGTTCTTCATCGGAGTACTGGACATTGCAGGCTTCGAGATCTTTGATGTGAGTTCTGCGAGCCCCCTGCAATGGGACTGGGGGCCTGTTGTAGCCAGAGAGCTCAGTCCCCTGGTGTTTGGCAGCTCCTTCTCCTCCAAGAAACTGCCTTGAGAGGGAAATGAGCTCTTGTCTGGAGCTAACAGGCAGCTCAGTGCTGTGGGCACATCTCCAGTGATCCCTGGCTCCCTGCTCTGGTAGCAGTCCAGCTGAGCCTGGCAGAGATCGCTCCTCACACCCAGACAAAACAGGAGAGTGAAGCCCTTCATGGCTGGGCTCCTTCTAATGCAGAATTGTTTTCTTCTGGCAGTTCAACAGCTTTGAGCAGCTCTGCATCAACTTCACCAATGAGAAGCTGCAGCAGTTCTTCAACCACCACATGTTTGTCCTGGAGCAAGAAGAATATAAGAAGGAAGGCATTGAATGGGTCTTCATTGACTTTGGCCTGGACCTGCAGGCTTGCATTGACCTGATTGAGAAGGTAAAGCACGAGTCAGGGCATGGGAATGGTACTTCTGGTAGGTGGCTTGTTTGCAAAGACTGGAGGTGCTCTGCTACCAGAGATGGAATGATTCCCCCCCCAGGGAGTGGGAAGTGCCCAGCTCTGTTTTCCCCATACTTACCCCAGAGCCTCCAGCCCAATGAGTCCCTTTGGCACAAATCTTGACTTTCTGAAACCACAGACATTCTGTTCCTGCCCACTGGTGAGCCACAAATCCTGGTGCAGCCTTTGCCTCCAGAGAGCACTGATCTCTGCCCTCTCTTCCTACCCACTTGCTGCCCCTCAAAGCCTCTTACTAAGTACTTGCTGATTCAGAGCAGCTTGTACAAAAGGTTTCCACCACTGCATGGTGGAAACTCGCCTCTTTCAGTGGGAAGGAGCTCACCTACCAGGATACTGGAGAGGATCTCCCCTTCCCACAGCCTGATGGACGTAGGCAAGTCCCCAAGTCTTGCAGGCTTGGCCGGTCCCACTCTGACTGCCTGGAGGTCAGATGCAGCTTGAAATACATCAGTGATATCTTGTCCCATAGTCAATGCCTTGCACCATTTGCCTCTAAGAGGATGAGGTCTCCCAAGTCAAGCTCTGCTCAGTGGCACAGGGAATCTGCCATTCTGGAATGGGCTATGGTGAGGCTGAGCTCAGATCTTTATACCACCTTCCCCCTGCAGCCATTGGGAATCCTGTCCATCCTCGAAGAGGAGTGCATGTTCCCAAAAGCCTCCGACATGTCCTTCAAAGCTAAGCTCTATGACAACCACCTTGGGAAGTCGCCCAACTTCCAGAAGCCCCGGCCAGATAAGAAGAGGAAGTACGAGGCGCACTTTGAGCTGGTGCACTACGCTGGTGTGGTACGTCCCGGGCACCCTCCACAGCACCCACACCATCCTCTTGGAGCACCAACCTTACCTTTGCCTCTTCTCTCTGCTCAAAGGTGCCGTACAACATCGTTGGGTGGCTGGACAAGAACAAGGACCCCCTGAATGAGACAGTGGTGTCTGTCTTCCAAAAGTCCCAAAACAAGCTCCTGGCTTCCCTCTATGAGAACTACGTGGGCTCATCTTCAGGTAAGGAGCAACCTCATCTGTCTCTTGACCTCGAGCTCCCCTCCCTTTGCAGCAAAGCCTCCTCGCCCGCACACCCTGTTGGTGCAGTATTCCTGCACCTAGCAGCCCAGGCAAGGGGAAGAGCCACATTGACCCCTCAAAACCTCTCTGACCTGGGTAGGTGGGTGCTCCGGCCTTGCAGTGCTGGCCTAGGGGCTTTAGAGGCAGGTTAGGACCAGGCTGAGCTTGTGTGGTGCTTAAAGAACCGTCCTGGTGGCCCTGTGTGACCTGAGAGGTGTGAAGGGGTCTGTGGTTATGGAGATCTGAGGAGCAGCACCCAGAGATGGGTGCTGTGGGAGATGTTTCTGCTCTATGGCTTTGCTCTGCAGCAGAGCATTACTAGAGAGAGCAGGGGCTGTGGGTGTTTGGGGGTGCTCCTGTGCCCTCCAAGCCAAGCAGAGGTTGTGCTGATGTAATGAATCACTATTTCAACCCGACAGAGGAACCTCACAAGCCAGGGACCAAGGAGAAACGTAAAAAGGCAGCTTCTTTCCAAACAGTGTCTCAGCTGCACAAGGTAAGAGCCAGCCCCTCATCCGAGTCCATACGGAAGCATGCTCAGTGTCCCAGTGTCATCCCACTCCCCTGCCAAGACTCTGGGGTATCTTGCGCCTGAGGGACCAGCATTGCTCCTGATGGAGCAAAAGCTCCTGGCAGCCTCTTGTCCGTGCACAAGGGGCCGGTGCCTGGCAGAGTCCCAGCCCTGTCCCCATGCCCTAGGGAAGGGCGCGGGGCTCCAGGCTGGGAGAGCGATGGTTCCCTTTGGCTTGTGCTGCTTCCGCCCGGCTGATGCTTGCTCTGCTCACAGCTCCTTCGCCTTTGAGAGAGCGGCAGTTAAGACTTGTAGTGATGTTTAGGTGATGTATTACATGAACATCACTTTAAGTCTGTGCTACTTCTCTCCTCATTCTGGTCCGCGGGAAGGACAGCCTTTGGGCAGAAGAAAATGGAGGAGGAACTTGCAGGTCTCTGAGCAGGCAGCTCGCTGCTGTCCTGTGCAGGGAGGTGACCTGAGCTCTTCCACAGCTCAGGGTGACACCCCATGCTCACCACAGAACTTATTTGTCTGCCCCAGAGCTTAAGGCACTGGAACAGGGCTCAGAGGGGGGTGTGAGCCCAAAGCTGTGTCCTGCCCTGACAGCCCTGTGGTGACAGGGTGCTCGCAGAGGGCAGTGCTGGTGTCAGAGCCCCCACAGGGACATGAGCAACTTTCTCCCTCCTGGGCAAGTCACAGGCTTGGGGAGAGCTGTCTGTGGCAAGAAGTTGCCCCGTGGTGAGGTGGAGCTGCGGGAAGGTGTTCCCAGGCAGGCTGAGCCTGTACGAGCAGGAAAAGGCAGCCTGCAAAGATCGAGGGTCCCATAGGAAAAGGCAGAGCCATGTCCTGGCTTGAGCCCTGCCTTGAACAGGAAAGAAGGCCCAGGCTGGGTTGGCAGGGCCCTCTCTCATGGCCAAAGGGTATGGGAAGCACTGTGGAAGTGCAGGGAAAACCTGGTGAGCTGAGGACTGCAGGCAGTGTGGATGCCAGCACTAGATCAGGAGGATGCTGAGCAGAGCATCAGAGGATGCTGAGCAGCACTGCTGCTGCTGTGTTGGCGACAGCAGAGCTGTTTACAAGGATATGCTCAGCGCTGTGTTTTTGGCTGTCCCCTGCAGCAAACCTTTACCCTTACCTGCAAACACTTGAGAAGCACTCAGTCCCCTCTGCCATTGCTCCCACCCCGGCAGAAGGCAGTGGTCCTGCTTCCAGGGCTGGGGTGTCCTGGTGGCAGGATAGCACAGGAATTAGGAAAAATTCCCTCTTTCCCATGAAGAATGGTAAGGGGCCCTCCTGTCCCTACCTGTGGGGGGAAGGAAAGGGCTGCAGAGATGTGTGGTAGGGGAGCAGAGGTGTCACCCTGTGCCTCATCCCTTTCTCTGTCCCACAGGAGAACCTCAACAAGCTGATGACCAACCTGCGCTCCACTCAGCCCCACTTTGTCCGCTGCATCATCCCCAACGAGACAAAGACCCCAGGTATGTGTGGACTGAGACAGCACCCAGTGAGTTCCCTTGGGTGACATCCACATGTGGGAGCCGGCAGGACTCTGGCACCCACTTTCTCTCCAGCCCTTGTCTTGCAGCACTTATGCTGCCACTCACACCAAGCCCCATCTCAGTGTGGAAACCCCTGTGACCCACACCAGCCTCCTCTACTGGGGACAGTGAGTTCTGTCAGGCTCCCACTTTGGTTGTGCAGTGATGGTTGGGCTGCCTTGTGTATGACAGCTGGCACAGCAGAGTCTTTCAGGCTCACTGACTGGTGCTCAGCATAGGCCTGCAGGATGGGCTAACACCTGCGTTCAAACCCACGGGCAGTTTTGTTTCCAGGGTTCAGACCCACCCTGCAGCTCCATTTCCTCTCTCCTCTTGGGCTGAGTGTCTGCTCCACCTCTGTTCTCACCCACAGGAGCCATGGATGCCTTCCTGGTGCTGCACCAGCTGCGCTGTAACGGTGTCCTTGAAGGCATCCGCATCTGCCGTAAAGGCTTCCCCAACAGGATCCTCTACGCAGACTTCAAGCAGCGGTAACTCTCTCCTCTTCCTTGCCCAGCAGCCCACATGTGTTCTAGGGGAGATAGACTTGCCCTGGCTCTGACCTGCTCCCCTGCTTGTATGGGGCTGGTCTGAGCCACTACCACACTCCCAGTGCATGTGTGGGATAGCACTGCTGCTGCTCTGTGCTCCCAGATGTGGAGAGTTTGGTACCAGACGTGATGAGACTGGTGATGTTTGGAATGCAGGGTTGCTACAGGGAGATGGTGGCAAGGCTCAGCTCCATTTCTCTCTGCCCTTCGGATCCTTACTGCTCTATAGTTGGCCCCATCCAATCAGTGGCCTCTTCCTGCACAGTCTTCCTTGTGTTGAGGGACTAAGATCTGCCAGTGTTCCCTGGTGTCTGCTCTGCAGAAGAGCCCATTCAGTGCCCTGGAGCAACTGGCTCATACATGGGTCCAGCCTGTGAGGCAGCACTGTCTAGATGTACTAGAGGGAATTGGTATGACTGGGGTACAGGGATGACAATAGAACCATGGACTCTCTTCTGGAGTTCTCCTGCATGTCCTTCTCTGCTTTGTCCGTGCAGCTACCGTATCCTGAACCCAACAGCCATTCCAGATGACAAGTTTGTGGACAGCAGAAAGGCCACAGAGAAGCTGCTGAGCTCCCTGGAACTGGACCACTCGCAGTACAAGTTTGGTCATACCAAGGTGAGAGCAGGCAGCTGGAGCAGGGAAGCTGTCCCTCCTGTCTCTGCAGTCCCAGTGTGCTCCCCATGTGCTCTGCAAGTTGTGTGTGGCCCTTGAAGGGGCTGAGAAGGGCAATGGAATCCTAGGACCACAAACTGGTTTGGGTTGGAAAGAACCTCAAGATCACCCATTTCCAACCCTCTGCCATGGGCAGGGTCACCTCACACTAGACTGTGACACCCAAGGCTCTATCCAAACTGGTCTTGAACACTGCCAGGGGTGGAGCATTTACCACTTCTCTGGGTACCCTGTTCCAGTGCCTCACCACCCTCACAGCAAGGAACCTCTGCCTAATATCTACCCTGAACTTCCCCTGTTTAAGTTTGAACCCATCACCCCTTGTCCTGTCGCTACAGTACCTGGTGAAGATGCAGGCTGGGAAGAAACAGCTCTGAGCAGAACATTTCTGCTTCCTGAGCTCATGTCACCCAATGCAGCAGCTTGTGTCCACTCAGGGCAGGGAGCTCTGGTGTCCCCTTGTGCCTTGTGTAGGTGCCCCTCCAACCAGTGCAGTGCAGGGAGGGCACTGAGCCTGCAGCATTCAGCCCTCACTGCTTTGTGTGCCCCACTGCTTTGGCCACAGGTCAGCCCTGCCTTGTGGGTGATGTTCCCCCTAAGCCCACTGCCCTCTCTGCTCTGACTCTGCTCTCCCTCTGATCCTGCAGGTGTTTTTCAAGGCTGGTTTGCTGGGCTTGCTGGAGGAGATGCGGGATGAGCGTCTGGCCAAGATCCTGACCATGCTGCAGGCCAGGATCCGCGGGCACCTCATGCGCATCGAGTATCAGAAGATCATCAGCAGGAGGTAGAGCTGGGGGTGGGGGGAGAGGCAGGACGCTGTGTGTCTCCCTGTTCTTTTGCACGTTTGAGTGGGTTTGGGGCAGTGGTTGGGTAAAGCCCTGTCCTGAAGGGCTGGAGGCAGACCTGCGAGAGGCCAGGCATGGGCTTGGTAGGGAAAGCCTTTGGTTTCCACTGGAAGATTCAGAGGGAGGCAGAATAAGGAGACCTGAAGCCAGCCCACACTACTCATCCCACTAGGGCCGTGATGTGTGCAGACAATGTGCCATGCATTCATCATACTTCCATACTGATGGAGAACAGAGCCATGTCCAGGCCTACAAAAGCCTGGTCTCTATTGCAGTAGGGGTAGGATGTGGGGAACCTACACCCATGATGATGCTCTGCTTGTGTCCCTCCAGGGAAGCCCTCTATACCATCCAATGGAACATCCGGGCCTTCAATGCTGTCAAGAACTGGGCCTGGATGAAGCTGTTCTTCAAGATCAAGCCTTTGCTCAAGTCTGCTCAGACTGAGAAGGAAATGTCCAACCTGAAGGAGGAGTTCCAGAAGCTGAAGGAGGCTCTGGAGAAGTCCGAGGCTAAGAGGAAGGAACTGGAAGAGAAGCAGGTCTCCATGATCCAGGAGAAGAACGACCTGACTCTCCAGCTGCAGGCAGTGAGTGCCTCACCCCCTCTATGGAAGTCTAAAGATAATGCAGGGTCCATGGGCAGGAGAAGCAGCAGAGCTCCAGCCTCTTGCAGTTCGAGACCCCCTTGTTGCCACAATCTGTTTGAAATGCAATGTTAGATTTGGTGCAAACCTGAAGCATCATCACAGACTTGCCATCTTAGAGCTGCCACAGGGATTTGTGCTCCCCTGGCTTGGGAAGGGTGATCTCACCAGGAGAATGGGGAGATGACAGTGTTTGCTGACTGGCTGTGGCTGATCTGTGCTGTTCCTGTTTCAGGAAGTGTCTTTGCAGTATTTCCATCCTCTGGAAAGATTCAGTTGCTGTTAGCTCTTTGGCCCTGCTTAGTGTCAGTGGTTGTCCCACAGATCTTGCTATCAGAGCTATCTGGTTTTGTCCACCTGAGCAACTCAGGCTTGCTCTACCCCTTCCTCAAGGAAAGCTTCAGCTGTGGCCAGGGCAGCATGGCTGAGAGCCTGCTCCTGGGCCAGTGGGTGAGCACTGCCTCTCCTGTGCCTGTCCCAGGAGCAAGACAACCTGGCAGATGCAGAGGAGCGCTGTGACCTGCTGATCAAGTCCAAGATCCAGCTGGAGGCCAAGGTGAAGGAGCTGACAGAGCGCCTGGAGGATGAGGAGGAGATGAACTCAGACCTCACTGCCAAGAAGCGCAAGCTGGAGGATGAGTGCGCAGAGCTGAAGAAGGACATCGATGACCTGGAGATCACGCTGGCCAAAGTGGAGAAAGAGAAGCATGCCACAGAGAACAAGGTAAGCGACCCTCCCTGAGAACACAGCCTCATTGCCCCGGGGCCTCAAAGCTTGTGGAGGCACCAAAGAGAAGCATCAGGGAGAAGGCTGCTGGTTTGTGGAAGCCTTTCATGGGTATTAGCTCAACATCCCTCTCCCTGAGATGTGCTCTGTTGTTGACTCCCTGTTCCAGGTGAAAAACCTGATTGAAGAGATGGCTGCTCTGGATGAGATCATTGCCAAGCTGACGAAGGAGAAGAAAGCACTGCAAGAGGCCCATCAGCAGGCCCTGGATGACCTGCAGGCTGAGGAAGACAAAGTCAACACACTGACAAAAGCCAAGGTCAAGCTGGAGCAGCAAGTGGATGATGTGAGTCATAGACAGTGAATTGAGAGAGGTTTGAGTCACACCTTCAGGTTGTCCCTGATGGGATCTGGAAGATGGAATCATTATTAGATCCCTGTTTAATGTGGCCATTGATGAATAAACCCACTGGCAAGCTGCCCCTGGACCAAGAGGTGATCCAGAGTACCTCATGGAGAGCAGTTCTGGGCTGAGAGAATGGGACTGGACACCAAGCAGGAAACAGCTCTGGCTTTTCATGGCAGGGTGAAGTTCCCATAGCAATGGACATGGGGAAGGCTGGGGCTGCAAAGGATCCTTTCCCTCCCTACCCTGTTGCCCTTTATTCTCCAGCTGGAAAGCTCTCTTGAGCAAGAGAAGAAAGTCCGCATGGACCTGGAAAGAGCAAAGAGGAAACTTGAAGGAGACCTGAAGTTGACCCAAGAGTCTGTAATGGATCTGGAGAATGACAAACAGCAGCTGGAGGAGAAACTCAAGAAGTGAGTGTGTGATCTGTGCCTGTGCTCTGTGCTTACTCTACCAGGCCAGGGCCCATCTCTAGATCAAGTGGATGTGTGGCCTCTGCAGGAGCTGCTAGGATGGGGTTTTGAATGTGCCAGTTAGGCCACTCCAATGCTTGCTTAGAGTAGTCAATGAGCTGCTTCTTACCCCCTGTGGTCCCTTTCCTATGGGGATTTGTTTGTCCTCTGGAGCTGGGTGTTACACTGCAGGGAACAATCTTCCTCCGGCTTCAGGAGCCAGATGTCTCTGGCAGAACAGTGTTTGTCTGACCATGGGCTCTGCCTTCTTTCTGTACAGGAAAGACTTTGAAATGAGTCAGCTGAATTCAAGGATTGAAGATGGCCAAGTGACTGAGGCCCAGCTGCAGAAGAAGATCAAGGAGCTCCAGGTATGGTGGGCAGAGCTGTTCTCACAGCCTAGGAGTCCTCAGTTTCCATCATGTGCAATGAGATGGGGGATCTGTATGGTCCAGACCCTCTCTGAACACATCTCCTAGGCAGAGGAGTGATGAAAAAAGCAAAGCCTCTGCCAAAATGTGGTTGGCTGAAAACAAGTTCATGAAAGAATGAACTATTGAGGTGAATGCTAGCACCAGCATGAGGAACAGCTTCTAGGATGTAGTTCTCTGCCCAGATTAAAACCTTAAATCCAGTGCCCAAACTCTGAAGATCCAAACTTGCATGTTGGGCTTCTTCCTATCAGACAGGCTCCACATTAAGGCATGGAGATTCCCACTGAAAAGAAGCAAGTATCAGCCTGGATCCTGATGTCAGGGTATAGAGGAGAGCAGGAGCTCTGCAAAACACACAGCCAGGGTGCATCAGGCACTCCTGCTTCAGAGAACCCCAACCCAGCCCAGGTCTTTGTTCCAGACTGGTGGCTGCTTGTTCCCCAGCAGCAGAGGAGATGCCTTGCTCCGCTGTGGAGCGCAAAGATGCTGGAGAAACCTGGTGCTTGGAGCATCTGCCTTATTACCCCTTGTCCTGTTGGTACAGGCCCTGATGAAGAGTCCTTCTCCAGCATCCTTGAGGCCCTCTTAGGGGATGCCTGCCCATGGCAGGGGTTGGAACCGGATGTCCTTAAGGTCCTTCCCACCCCACTCCATTCCATGGTTCTGTCTCTGCCAGGCCCGCATCGAGGAGCTGGAGGAGGAGCTGGAGGCCGAGCGCGCTGCCAGGGCCAAGGTGGAGAAGCAGCGGGCGGAAGTGTCCCGGGAGCTGGAGGAGCTGAGCGAGCGGCTGGAGGAGGCCGGCGGCGCCACAGCCACGCAGCTGGAGATGAACAAGAAGCGGGAAGCGGAGTTTCTGAAGCTCCGGCGGGACCTGGAGGAGGCGACGCTGCAGCACGAGTCCACGGCCGCAGCCCTGCGCAAGAAGCACGCGGACAGCGTGGCCGAGCTGGGCGAGCAGATCGACAACCTGCAGCGCGTCAAGCAGAAGCTGGAGAAGGAGAAGAGCGAGCTGAAGATGGAGGTGGACGACCTGTCATCCAACATCGAGTACCTCACCAAGAACAAGGTGCGCGCTGCTTCTCGACAGGGCAGTGAACACCAGCGCAACTGGTGTGTTCAGCACAGCCATGCCCGTGGGATGTTGTCCTGGGTAGCTCTTTGCCATGGCCAAGTCACAAACTCATAGAATCCCAGCCTGGTTTGTGTTGAAGGGAGCTCAAAGCTCCTCCAGTTCCAACCCCTGTCATGGGCAGGGACCCCTTCCACTGGAGCAGCTTGCTCCAAGCCCCTGTGTCCAACCTGGCCTTGAGCACTGCCAGGGATGGGGCAGCCACAGCTTCTCTGGGCCTTCCACCTGTGCCAGCGCCTCAGCACCCTCACAGGGAACAGCTTCTGCCTCAGAGCTCAGCTCAGTCTCCCCTGTTCTGGCAGGTTCAAGCCATTGCCCTTGGCCTGTCCCTACAGGCCCTTGTCCCAAGCCCCTCTCCAAGTTTCCTGCAGCCCCTTTAATCCCCCTTTTCACTGGGTATGGCTTGTCCCTGTATCCCTATGGCAATGTTTACAAGTCCCTTTGGGGAGGATGGTGCTCTGTGGCCAGGGCTGGGTCTCACGTAGGCTCTGCTTGGGACACGCAGGCCAATGCCGAGAAGCTGTGTCGCACCTACGAGGACCAGCTCAACGAGGCCAAGTCCAAAGTGGACGAGCTGCAGCGGCAGCTCAACGACGTGAGCGCACAGCGGGGCAGGCTGCAGACCGAGAACGGTGCGTGACAGGGGACACGTGGCTGCCCCGGGGCACTGGGGCATGTGGGACCATGAGGTCCAGCCAGGCAGAGTGCCTTCCTTCTCCCATAGACAAAAGGGAAACAGCAGGAGCTCCATCTGGAGCGCAGGGGGGTGGGATGTCTGTGTTGTACCTCCCGTCAGGCCTTGGAAAGCTGCTGTATAACTTGACTATAAGCCAAGGAAAAGGACCTCTGCGGTGATGGTGGTTGTGCTGGAGGATGTTCTATGAGCTCCAGCACCAGCAGGAGGAATTTCCTTTCACTTTGCCTTTAGCTGCTTGTGTCTCTGTCCATGGGCCCCAGCTTGGCTGGGTGGGGATGCTGCTGGAGGTCTCCATGCAGCTGAAGGCCACAGGGTCTGCAGGAGTGTGAGCTAAGGCAGGTTGCAGCCCTTCAGACCCAAAAGAGCTGTTTTGGCTGTGTTTGACCCCAGGGGAGCTCAGTCGGCTGCTGGAGGAGAAGGAATCTTTCATCAACCAGCTGAGCCGTGGCAAGACCTCATTCACACAGAACATAGAGGAACTCAAGAGGCAGCTGGATGAAGAGACCAAGGTGAGGCTTCTATGGCTGCTCTCTGCATGGCACAGATCTCAGGGCATGGGCCATGTGTTCCACATGCCCCATGGAGTGGGGAGGGGGGGTCATTCCCTGCACACAGGAGCCCCAAGGGCAGCTTCTTAACCTGGGAAAACCAGAGTCCCGCCCTGCTGCCCCCAGCCCCAGTGCCATGACCGGTGTCCTGGGGCCAGTGCTCCTCTCATCAGCTCTTCCCTTCCTCAGAGCAAGAACGCCCTGGCCCATGCCCTGCAAGCCTCCCGGCACGACTGCGATCTCCTGCGGGAGCAGTACGAGGAGGAGGTGGAGGCCAAGAGCGAGCTCCAGAGGAACTTGTCCAAGGCCAATGCAGAAGTGGCCCAGTGGAGAACCAAGTACGAGACGGATGCCATCCAACGGACGGAGGAGCTGGAGGAAGCCAAGTAAGCCTGCTGGTGGAAGGGGGCTCCTTGCGGGTGGCAGGTCTGCGTTCGGTGATGGGCTGAGGCTGTTTGGGCAGGCTGTAGGGGCAGTGGGGTGGGATGGCGGGGGCTGGGAGCACTCCCCCCTCGCTGCCATCGGCAGGAAGAAGCTGGCCACCCGGCTGCAGGAGGCGGAGGAGGCGGTGGAGGCCGCCCATGCCAAGTGCTCCTCGCTGGAGAAGACCAAGCATCGGCTGCAGACAGAGATCGAGGACCTCTCGGTGGACCTGGAACGCGCCAACTCGGCCTGTGCTGCCCTGGACAAGAAGCAGCGCAACTTCGACAGGATCCTGGCCGAGTGGAAGCAGAAGTATGAGGAGACGCAGGCGGAGCTGGAGGCCTCGCAGAAGGAGTCGCGCAGCCTGAGCACGGAGCTCTTCAAGCTCAAGAACGCCTACGAGGAGTCCCTGGACAACCTGGAGACCCTCAAGAGGGAGAACAAGAACCTGCAGGGTAGGACTGGGCTCAAGCTCTCCCCTTGAACGCCTTGCCCAGACTCGTGCTCTCCTGGGGTCCCCTGTCCTCAGCCGTGTGGTGGGATGGGGGCTCCCTGGAGGCAGGGATCAGGCCTTGCTGCTCAGCCAAGACAAGGAATGCACAGCCCAGCCAGGAAGCCACCATTGTTCTGTCCTCATGTTGGGCACTAGGGGCCGGAAGGCAGCTCCACTTGGCCCTTGCTAGCCAATGGTGCATGGCAGGCAGAGCCATGACCCTGGTTTTGGGGTGTTGCAGTGGACAAGCAGGTCTCCATGTGTCCATGGTGCCTCTCCCATGCCCTCCCCTTCACCCAGACCGCAGCAATGGCCCCAAGCACAACTCAGCTGCTCTGTAAGGGCCGGGGCTCAGCAGCCAGCCTGGGCAGGGGATGGGGATGTCACAGTCTCATTCCTGACTGAACGCCCTTCCACCCCTGCCAGAGGAAATCGCTGACCTGACCGATCAGATCAGCATGAGCGGGAAAACCATCCATGAGCTGGAGAAGCTGAAGAAAGCCCTGGAGAGTGAGAAGAGCGATATCCAGGCAGCGCTGGAGGAGGCTGAGGTGGGGCCCTGTTTCTCACTGGTGCTTGCATGTGCCCCTTGCCCTCGAGGGCAGCAGCTCACACCAAGGTGACAGGGCTGAGCTGAGCTGCAGCCCTGGGGCTCATGGGGCTCGTGCAGCCACAGCAAGGCACTGGGGTGGCTGATGAAGCCCAGGCTGGGGCGGGTGGCTGATGGAGCACCCCCAGGGGCCACCTTCCCATGGCTGCCACTGTCTCTACAGGGGGCCCTGGAGCATGAGGAGAGCAAGACTCTGCGCATCCAGCTGGAGCTGAACCAGATCAAGGCTGATGTGGACAGGAAGCTGGCGGAGAAGGACGAGGAGTTTGAGAACCTCAGGTGTGTGTGCAGAGGGGCCGGGCTGGGCCATGGCTGCCTTTGTGGCCCTGGCTCTGTCAGGGATGGGGTTGATGCATCACCTCCCGCAGGCGCAACCACCAGCGCGCCATGGACTCCATGCAGGCCACGCTGGATGCAGAGGCACGGGCCAAGAACGAGGCGGTGCGGCTGAGGAAGAAGATGGAGGGAGACCTGAACGAGATGGAGATCCAGCTGAGCCACGCCAACCGCCAGGCTGCCGAGTTCCAGAAGCTGGTCCGGCAGCTCCAGGCGCAGATCAAGGTTGGGTGATGGCGATGGGAGCGGGTCAGGGCTGTGCCTGCTGCCAGCCCCGCGCCCTCCCGCGCACACTGACCCTGTGGTGCCTGCAGGACCTGCAGATCGAGCTGGATGACACCCAGCGCCACAACGACGACCTCAAGGAGCAGGCGGCCGCCCTGGAGCGCCGCAACAACCTGCTGCTGGCCGAGGTGGAGGAGCTGCGGGCGGCCCTGGAGCAGGCGGAGCGGAGCAGGAAGCTGGCGGAGCAGGAGCTGCTGGAGGCCACCGAGAGGGTCAACCTGCTCCATTCCCAGGTGAGGGACCGCCATGTCTCATGTCTCTGCTGGCACTGGAGAGCCCGGAGCCCACAGAGGGGAGCCCTGGTGAACTGACCCTGCTCTGCCTGCAGAACACGGGCCTGATCAACCAGAAGAAGAAGCTGGAAGCAGACATCTCACAGCTGAGCAGTGAGGTGGAGGATGCAGTGCAGGAGTGCCGCAACGCTGAGGACAAGGCGAAGAAGGCCATCACAGATGTAAGAGTGATGGGGCTGGTGGCTGGGAGGAGAGGGGAAGGTCTCAGAACGTCTTCATTGAGCCCCCAGGGCTGCCTGGGCTTGTGGTGATGCCTCTTGGCCTTGCAGGCTGCCATGATGGCAGAGGAGCTGAAGAAGGAGCAGGACACGAGCGCGCACCTGGAGCGGATGAAGAAGAACATGGAGCAGACCATCAAGGACCTGCAGATGCGCCTGGATGAAGCAGAGCAGATCGCTCTCAAGGGGGGCAAGAAGCAGATCCAGAAGCTGGAGGCCAGGGTGAGAAGGCAGGGGCAAGCCCCTCATGGTGCATCAGGCTCTGCAGGGCCCCAGCACTGCTTCATCCTTCTGGAGCCACACTGCACACATGGGATCCATGGGCAGTGAGGGATGGTCCCTAAGGACTTGAAGCCTTTCCTAAGGGTTGTTTAGTCTCAGCTGTGGCTTCTCTGAGCTGGGAAGGTGTCTTGGCCTCATCTGGGGCTGGTGCTGAGCTGGCCTCTATCCCCCTGCAGGTGCGGGAGCTGGAGGGAGAGCTGGATACGGAGCAGAAGAAGATGGCTGAAGCCCAGAAGGGCATCCGCAAGTACGAGCGGAGGATCAAGGAGCTGAGCTACCAGGTACAGCAGCACTGGTCCCAGCTCCAGCTCGCAGGACCCAGCCCAATGCTCCCTGTGCTCAGCCTCTGCCGTTACCCCAGTCCCCACCTTGTCCAGGGCTCTGTGCAGGGAAAAGGGGCAGGGCAGAAGGCGGCCACAGCAACCACCCCCTGCCCATGGGCCAGCACCCCCTGAGCTGGGAGCTGAGGCACAAAGGGGTCTGGGGACACACACGCACACACATGACTAATGGGGAACAGACCCTAGTGCTGTGTGTGTGAGGGGCCCTGGCACCACTNGCCCTGAGCTGGGAGCTGAGGCACAAAGGGGTCTGGGGACACACGCACACACATGACTAATGGGGAACAGACCCTAGTGCTGTGTGTGTGAGGGGCCCTGGCACCACTGGGACTGTTGGCTGAAGGTGTAGGGCAGCTGGACCCCAAGCTGGGGTTGGGTTTGGGTCCTGCTAACAGAGCTGGGGCACTTGCAGGCTGAGGAAGACCGGAAGAACCTGGCGCGGATGCAGGACCTCATTGACAAGCTGCAGAGCAAGGTCAAGAGCTACAAGCGCCAGTTCGAGGAGGCGGTAAGTGCCCGTCCCCGCTGCTGCCCTGGGATGGCTGCAGGAGGAAGGGGTCATGAGGCTGATGCGGTGCCTTTGTCCCCTTCCCCGTACAGGAGCAGCAGGCCAACTCCAACCTGGTGAAGTACCGCAAGGTGCAGCACGAGCTGGATGATGCTGAGGAGCGGGCGGACATCGCTGAGACGCAGGTGAACAAACTGCGTGCCCGCACCAGGGAGGTCATCGCCTCCAAGGTAAGGCCACCAGCGTGGGGACAGGGCTGCAGCATCCCTGCAGCACAGCCCATGGCCCTGTCTTTCCCAGCCCCAGGTCTGGGCTCTCACCAAAGCTCTGTTGTGGTTCTTCTCCAGCACGAGTAGCAGGCACCGGTGCCTGCCCTGCCCCGCTGTAGTTTGGAGCTGAACGGCTGCTGCCAGCTTTGCACTGTGTGAATAAATGTAGATGTGCCAGGACTGGCTCCCTTGTGTCTGTCACAGGGTAACTGGGGCCTTGGCCTCTTCTGCTGTGGAGGGCAAGCTGGGAGCTCTGCACAGGGGTTGTCCTGCACAGCCAGGCAGGAGGGAGGGACAGGACTCCCAGCTCTATGGCCCTGGCATGCTCCAGGCTTGTGGTGGGGTTTGGGAAAGAGCCCTGTCCTCATCCCTCCCCACCAACCCACTTCAGCCCTCTCAGCGGCACGGACCAGAGCTGAGGCAGGGTGTGGGGGTGAGGGTGTCAGGCAGAACGCAGAACGAACTCGGGTGGAAAGAACCTTGGAGCTCATCCAGTCCAACCCTCACCCCAGCACTGCCGAGGCCATCGCTCACCCATGGCACTGAGGCCTCAGCTACACGGGGTGTGAATGCTTCCAGGAAGAGTGATTTCATCCCTGCCCTGGGCAGCCTCACCAAAACCGTTACTCCTGGGGAGAACATGAAAAACCCCAGCTGCAGTCCTGCAAAGGGCCTGCAAGAAACACACCTCCGCTTGGTTCTTTAAAATAGATTTCTTTAATAGTTTCCAACATGTTAGTCTGCAGATAGTGAATTGGCATTAGTCCAGGCAGCACAAACCTTAGCAAGCCATGGTGATAGCGCAGGGTTCCAGCAGTACTTGTTAGGGACAGGGGGTCCCACCTCCATCCCAGGGTCCAGGTGCTCTCCCTGGCACCATGCAGGACACCTCCTCCCCATGCTATCCATAAAACAGACAATAAAAGGATGAAGAAGAGAGCTGATCCCTCTCACACTGAGATGTTGAGGCATCTGGACAGATGAGTTCACAGAGATGTGACACCCAGCTATAATGTGCCTGCACTCCTCTGCATGCTCATGCCCCAACACCCACTATGTTCCCTCCTTGGAGGAGCTGCTGTGGGTTCTTTTTCCTTCTCTGCTGACAGCCAATTTGGGCTCCTGCACCAGCCTAAAGGCCAAGGCAAAGCCAAGCTGCCTCTAGGATGTGTGGACCCCACAATCAAAGGGAGTTCAGTTCAGCCCCACAGCCAGATAGCTAAAGCCAGACAGACTTTGGTCCCTCTGTCTGTTACATCAATCCAGATGTGAATGAGACTCTGGAGGCTTAGAGCAGCAGTCACTGGATGCACCAATAAAAGGCATCCCTTACGTTAAAAGCCTTTTTAATTTGAAGCATTTATTTTACGTGTACATCTATTACAGTTAAGAAGAAGCAAAGATACACCAAAGCCACAAGTACCCAAGAACAAAAAGAGTACAGAGGAGAAAGAAATGAGCTCAAGGAGGGAAGGGGCAGGGAAGGGGGGAACCTGATGCTGCAGCTCTGCAGTGAGGAACCAGGGTAGGGTCTGCCCAAGGCATTCAGCCCCCCAGGTTGGACACAAGCATCCCAGGAGCTCCTGCATGAATCCAGGTTAATGCACAAGCTCAGCAGCTCTGAGCCCCCTGCAAGCAAAGTACCAACTGCCAGTCCAGAGCAGGACACATAGAGGAGAGAGGGCGATGGGGAGAGCAAACCCTGCTCCTTACCCAGGGCCCCAGCACAGGGCCCCTCAGAGTGGGCTGCATTCTGCTGGCAATGACACACAATGCTTCAACCCTGGGACATCTTTTCCCCAGTGCCTCCCCAGAGGCATGGCACAGCTGAAGCCAAGTCACCTCATCAAAGCAGAAATGGAAGAAGTGTTTCAAAGAGAACAGGTTTGCTGGAGCTGTGAGACAGCTTTTGAGTCAAACGCAGTGGCTCAGGACTTCAGGCTGGAGCAACAGAATTACTGCTGGTGAGGAGGCAGGGCAGGTGCAGGTTTGGCAATCGGGACTGCCAATTCCCCCTTTTCCAACATATCCCACAACGTTCCTTTCACCCAGGAGAGTTTATTCCCAGCATTTAACACATTCTGATTAAAACAGACCCAAGGAAAACAACTGACATTTCCAGTAAATATTGCACTTCAAGATTAGTGTGTGGGTTTTGCTTAAGGACTGAAAGCAGAGACTGATATAAGACTTCAGGCATAGCAGGGCAGCATCAAGAGCAATGGTCCTGAAGAGGATTTTAAAACCACGTTAGTTCCCCAAGAAGGGACAAGCTGCAAGTTTACCAACATTAGTACATTTTAATGCTCTGTGAAAGAGCCAACCCCTGCTGCAACTGCCCCAGTGCTGAGGTGTCTCTGTTCTGCACCCTTCTAGTGGGAAGGGGAAGGCAGCAGGAGCAGAGGTTCTCTCCTAACGCACAGGTTCAGTACCAAATGATCCAAAAGGAGATGGTAAAGAGGTGACTGGAGCTGGGGCTCTCAGGAATTAAAAGCACACACACACACACACACACACACACACACACACACACACACACACACACACACACACACACACACACACACACACACACAGACACACACACTCTCACACTCTAACCAACCCTGAACCCCTGGTTCCAAACCCCAACAGAAGAGTTGCACCCAAGGGAGACCTTGTGGTGGCTCCGGACGTGGCTGGTGGCTGGGTCCTGGTCACACTGGCTCCTTGGACCTCACATCTGGAGGACAATTCTGTGCTTTTTGACTTGCTCCTTCTGGAAGAGCCACAACTCAACTGGCACATACAGAGCATCCTCATGGGTCTGCCAAGAACAATCTCTGACCAGCCACGCTGGGCTGGGAAGAGAGAAAAGAAGGAGGCTGGCTTTTGCAGGTAATATGTTTTATCCCAGAACAGCTGGAAGGTACATCCCTGAATGTGTTGCCCAGAGAGCTCTCAGAGTCTCATCTGTTAGAGATCAGAGATGGGGGGAGGGGAGGGGGGTGCTGGGGTTGGGACAATGCTCCACGGTTCCAAGCCGTGCACACACACACACTCCACAGCATATCCCTGAAAATCCATGGGCTGTGAGGGACCCTCCAAGCGCTGTCCATCAGAAGCTGGAGTGAAGAGTTACTCCTCAGCAAAGTCTCTGTCAACGTCCATATACGCCTCGTCGATGTAGCTAACTATGGCACAGGGAGATGTCCGGTCTGGACTGAGCAGTATAGATACAGTCTCTTTCCAGTAGGCAAAACTAATACATGAGCTCTGTGGGAAGAGATGAAGAGGTTAGTTAGTGAGGACCACAGGCACTGACATGCAGCAGAAGGCACATTCCAAAAGCATTCAGTGGAGAGAACTGAAAATTGCTTCTTATTCAGCCTGATTTGCCCAGCCCCACACCTTTGGTCACTGCTCAGCCCCTCCTTGCCAGGGCAGGGAGCAGAAGGGGTGGGAAGAAGCTCCTCTTCAGGTACCTCATCTATAAGAGACTGCCTGCACATCACTCTTGACAGCCATATGGCTGTGTTCTGCAGTTACATACGCACCAAAGAAGGGATTTCTTAACCACATTAAAATCTGTTAAAGCTGCCACTCAATCACTGAAAAGTCAGGGAAGGAACCTGTGCAACCTCCCTTCAGCCTTCTAGGGCATATACAAGGGAGCTGTCTTCTCATCACAGATCATTTCTTCCTCTTCTTAGTGCCCAAGACAGACCAGCTCAAGTGGAAAAGAGTGGGCTGCTTCCCTTGTATTGTATGCCCCTTGTATGCCCCCTTGTAAACAGGGCAGCTGCCTTGTATTGCAGCAGCTACACCAGACTCTTTTCCTGCACTGTGCCACACCAGAAGAGAGGGGACAGTCTGGTTAAGTGAAAGGTGGATTCTGTCCTGCCTCCACACCCCTGTGCAGGGCTGTTCACCTCACCAGCCCTGCCTCTCAAACACACCCAGCACCAGCAAGTCCCACTGTGTGCCAGACTAAGACCTAAGGGCCTGCTTGCAGAAAAACCCAGCATCTACCTTGTGAGGTGTGAGTGCCTGCAGAAGGGACCTGACTGGGAAGCTGGTGTGAAAAGCACTACACCAAGTTACACGCTGGAGCACAGCTTGCTCCTTTCTTGCCCTTCACAACCTCTCCCTTCCCATTTTTGCCAGGTAACCAGCAGATAAACTGCTATGGCTGACTATTGCTATGCTAAGAGGCTCACATACATTTTCTAAGCAGGTGCTGTCTTTATCCTTGTTGAGGTAATGCTGCTGCCAGAATCGCAGGAGACTGTGGAAGTTGTTCAGGATGAAGCCTGGGTATTTTTCTGTGTATTCCATCTGTTGCAACGTGTGTAGATAAAAAGGCAGCTTTTCTTTCCTTCGGGCCAGCATTAGGATAACTAAACTTGTGTTCAAACAACTGACATTTTCCTAAAGGTAAAAACAACACAGTCGGTGAGACAACAAAACCCCAAACCAACCATAACCCCCCTGAGCTATCAGCTGTACACATCCTTACAAATCATGCTTATGGCAAGCAAGAGGAGCTCCTATGTGTATCAAGAAGGGACACGCATCTCCTGAAGAGAAGGCAGGTTCCTCCCTACTCCCAGCCCAGTTCATCACTACACAATATCACCAACCTGCAAAGTTACTGTCAGCTCTTTACCTGTGTAAGTGTCTGTACATGAATAATATTAATGAGACGGAAAAGAAAGGACATTCTCATGGACATCTGGGACATATATGACAACAGGCGGCACTCTGACAGGACTTCTGCAACTGCAGTGAGAAGAAAGAGACAGTCATCAGGTGCTTAAAGTTCAGGCAGGTTGGTCCAAGCAACATGGCAGTAAGGGCTCGTGCTCACACTGTAGCAACAAGCATGCAGAGTGGCGCTTCTCAGTCTAAAATGAAAGTTTTCAAACCCCAGACTTTAAATAACCACTGCCACTACCAAACACCCCAACCACCACTGCTTATTCACAGACCTGTAGGGACAGGCCAAAGGGAATGGCTTGAACCTGCCTGAACAGGGGAGACTGAGCTGAGATCTGATGCAGAAGCTGTTCCCTGTGAGGGTGCTGAGGCGCTGGCACAGGGTGATGGCCCAGAGAAGCTGTGGCTGCCCCATCCCTGGCAGTGCTCAAGGCCAGGTTGGACACAGGGGCTTGGACCAAGCTGCTCCAGTGGAAGGGGTCCCTGTCCGTGGCAGGGGTNAAGGCCAGGTTGGACACAGGGGCTTGGAGCAAGCTGCTCCAGTGGAAGGGGTCCCTGTCCGTGGCAGGGGTTGGAGCTGAGTGAGCTTTAAGGTCCCCTGCAAGCCAAACCAGTCTGGGATTCTGTGATTCTTTACCTTTAGCATCAGACTGATTCTCAAATCGGTCCAGGGACAGGGTAATGCAGCGAACAAGCATGTTTGAGTCAACCAGTGAACTGTTGATCTGATTTAAAAATATCTGGAACTAAAGAGAAATAGTTTTTAGTATTGCATTAAAAAAACCCAACAAAACCACCATCCTACATGCACACCCACAGAGGAGGTCTGAGAACAGCACTTCATATCTTCAGAATGGATATGGCCAAGGGGTGTGCTAAAGCAGTTACTCTCTGGCAGAAGGAGAACAGGTCAGTTAGGAAAACCTACTAACAGGGTTTGGCAAGTAGAGCAACATTAAGTGTTCTCCAGGTTTTTAACACTGAAATAGAACAGTTCTTGAAGGATATTGGAGAAACCACCCGAAGTTCTGAGCACAAGCTCCCAAAATGTGCACTCCAGTGTAAGGCTTCAGCTATGGACAATTTCTCCTTCCCTTCAGAAAGAAGACGTCAGTCCTGAATGCCAAATGCTCAGCGTCATTTCCTTTTTTGTTATCCCCAACAAGAATAAAAGGAGATCAATACTCCAGGGCTTGCCTTATCCAGCCCAAGCCAACGCCAGCACTGAAGGCTGGCCAAAGGATGCCTACAGCAAGTACCTTAAAAACACTATGGCAAAGGAAAATGCCAAAGTCCTGGCACCACTCAAATCTCTTTTGATGCTAGGTTACTTCAATGAAGCCAAGATTTCATACACTGTTGGTTTTCAAAGAGGGAAATGACTCAGCAGAGCTGCTGGAATCTCTAGTTCCTCCAGCTCCATGTTTTCCTACACTTACTCTGTACAGACAGTGCTAGGGAGGAATAACATGGAGAAATACAGAATGACAATTAAAGAAGTTATAGCTTGATAAATAGGAAGCACACACAAAGTGTAAGGACAGATTCTCTAGGATTGAATTCTCTTACCAGAAAACCACCTGAAATTAAATACATCTTTCTTTTAAATGCACCTCTGCTTCTATCCTCCCTGGTCCTTCAGACATAATAGCAACCAGAGAAACATTTCAGTAACAGAAGCAGAAGTATGAGGTGACTCAAAGCCTATCCAACAGCTGATGTTACAAGCACAAAAGAGCATGCAACCACTTTGCATAGAGTTGCCCATTCCTGATCTATATATACAAATAAGTTTTATAGGTAATTACATCAGCCTTGTATGGAATTGCCTGTAAATTCACATAACATCAATGTATGTCTTTCTACAGCACCAAATATTGAGTATTTAAAATCATCTCCATGAGGAACCCTCAAAGCTCCAGTAAAAGATTTGGCAACATCCACAACTATCAACTTAACCCAAACCCCCGTGACTTCACAGGAAATGTTCTACCATAAACCCTGACCTTAGCCCTGCCTGATCATGCAGCAGGGCAGAATTTTCTGAGCAGCCCAGTGCCTGCTGACTCACAAGAGCTGCAACACTTCTGAGAACAGGAGCGTATGCAGCAACATACACGCTTGTGAGGAGTCTGGCAGCGCACACCTTAGTGTTAATTGTGCACCAAGCTCAACAATCACACCAAAATCAAATGCATCTAAGCTTTAGTGCTACGTTTGGCTGTATTGTAATGTGTGTAATGTGACCCACTTGGCACAGCTTCCGCAAGCATTTACCTTCTCATCTGTGTTGATGTACTTGTTGAACCTCTTGAATGCATCAATATTGAATTTCATCAATTCTCCCAGAAGGTCAAAGTAACTCTGAAGCACATCTCGTGATTTGCACTCACTATCAACAATGCAGTAGAGAATATGCTGGCATAGGAGGAAAACACGTTATTGCCACACAGTTTAGCCCAAGCCAGCAGTACAGCACAGACTCTGATGTAACCACTAAACCAGCTACCTCCAGCTTTAGTTCTGAGAAGACAGAACTAAAGACTACAATGCAGATGAGAGTTCTGTTAGATTAACCTCAGTGACTAACTTAAACAGGGGAAGTTCAGGTTAGATATAACAAAGAAGTTCTTTACTGTGAGGGTGCTGAGGCGCTGGCACAAGTTTCCCAAAGTGGTAGTAAATGCTCCATCTGTGGCAGTGTTCAAGGCCAGGCTGGACAGAGCTTTGGGAGACATGGTCTAGTGTGAGGTGTCCTTGCTCATGGCAGGGGGTTGGAGCTGGATGATTGTAAGGCCCTTTCCAACCCAAACCATTCTATGATTGTGTATACTTCATTACCTCCAGGAGTCCTCTTTTCAGCAGGAAGATCTGGTCTGCATAGGAGGTGGTGCCCCGCAGAAAACTTTCAACTGCCCTCGCTTGCCAAAACCTGAGAGAAAGAAGAAATGAGGGTTTCATTGCGGAGCAAGGGGAGTATTTATCACAGCTATCACTTAAATCAAATTTCCTGAGCTGTTTCATTCCAGTCTAAAGCTGGAGTCAGACGTGTTGATCCTGCAGAAAGTCACTGTGCTGGGTGTGAGGTCCAATACAAGCTCTTGCATTCTCCCTCACCTGCACTACCTGAGTAACAAGTGCAACAAAGCCAGATCTTTTCATAGGTTATCATTTTCAATGGCTATAAGCTGCATGAAAACAAACTGACTTCCCAATCAACTCAAAAGAGCCCCAGTGCAAATGAACCCACCTGAAGGAGGATTCAGCTGGTTCCTTCTTCATGACCTGAAGCAGTCTGGTCAACAAACCCCTTTTCCCATCACAGACAAGACTCCTAGAGCACGTGAGGAAATCACAGCATGAGTGGAAGCTCTAACCTGGAGAAGACTGAATCCAGTCTCTTCTCCAGAGCTTTTAATAATCAAAATTCCAGTATTAAATATACAGTACAAATACTCATTGCTAGTTCTAGCAATGGAGGAACTCTCCTCACTGCCTTTGATGAACATCTGCAATAAAAAGCTGCAACATGACTTCCAAACAAACCCTGAATAAAAATGATTCATTTCCCCTCAAAATTGTAATGATTTCAAAAATACCAATTCACAGCTTGTAGGGTTTAAGAGTTAGAAAAACCTGCCACATATACCACATTTGTGCTTGCAAAACTGTAGCAGCTGCTGCAATAAACCCTTTATCCTACTCACCTGTCTGTGTTGACAACTGCATCAACTTCAGGGATGTTGGCTTTATGGGAGATTGCACTCAGCTCGTTGAGTTCTTGGCTGTTTAAAAGCAGATACTTGTTCCTACAGCAAGATATTTAGGGAGTTAGGGAGAAAAATGCAATGAGTTCAAGAGGCAAATGTGCAATCCCATGAGGAGTAAAGCTACACACATATGAGGCTGCAGGACCAGGCAAGCAGCTTCCACCTCTCTGCCCCTGCTCCCCTCCCCACAGCACACTCCCAAGGCAGGCCAGCTACCTGCTGTGTTGTGAACCTCCTCCCAAGCCACCAAATGCCAGTTTCAACACTGATCCCCTCGGAGATGGGGGTGCTTTGCTGCTCGGGATCTTATGGTTTGGGTTTTAAAATCTCAGCAAAGGTTTGCTGAATTTCAGAAGACTTAAATCAACTTTTCCCACAGCTTCCTACAGTTTCTCTCTGCCCTATAGTGACCACACTCTTTGTCAGTAGTAAATCTCAGAAGTAGACACTGCATGAAAAGTCCTCAATTATTCTGGTATTTTACTACTCTGAGCAAACTGTTGACTCTGAATAGATTAAAACACTTCATGAAATGTAGAAAATAGAAGAGGGATGGATACAAGCCCTGGGAATTTGCATGGAATTCATTATCAGATACTAAACTTTTCCTAATGAAAATCAATGAGTTTAGCTATAAAGTAAATTAAATGCAGAACAAGACTGATAGAGTAGAAATGTAATCCAGAGGCTCCCTTTGCGAGACTCCCTGCCCAATGCCAGTGTGCTCCCTCAGAGCCCTCCAACTTCAAAGTGCTCAGAATCAACTGCAAAGTTGTATTATCAGGAGCCCTAAATGAGCACAGGATGCAGTGACGACTGTGAAGGTGTGCAAACAGAACCTATTCATCATACAGAACAACTACACAGAAAACAAACTGTTAGACAAGAAAGGTGATGGGGATGCCTTTTTGCTTTGAACACTGGCTTCCAGGTAAGTGCCCACTGAGGCTGTCACATGGAGCTTCTTTTGATCTGGATCAACAGGTTTTTGCAATGAATATATAGCCTTTCTCCCCAGACAATAAACAGTCCCACAAGTGTGGGTTTATACACAGTCTTACTGAACATTAGCACAGAAGTACTTGCTCTCACCTTGTCCTCAGCTAACTCAGCCTATCTGTGAGTTCATGTAACTCTTTGTTTAAAACCCCAAACCAGATTCCACACATTCCACTCGCTCAAACGTTACAGCTGAAAGCTCTGTTTAAACAAGCCTGAGATCTTTGTAGTGGTCACTCAAGTGGGAATATCATCTAAAGAGATTTTATTGGAAAACCTGGAGGGATTCCTGGGCAAACAATGTCTTGCATGGAGGATTAACAATCAGCCAGCCTTACCCTTCTGTTCACAGTATATCCAGCAGCTCCCCAGTCTTAAAGCTAATCCTGCACAATCAAAAAGGTTGGTATTTCCATCCAGTACTAGATCAAACCTACACAAAGTATCACTGGTGGCATCTGAGCAGGCAAGCAGTGCCATATGCCTCAATGGCAGATGCTTGTAAGCAACAGAACACCACCTTGCAGGACTGAATTAGAGCAACAGGACACTGTACTGCAAGATACAATTCTGCACGTCAGAACAGAGCAACAAGTACCTTTGTGGCAGCAGTACAGCATTTATAGATCACTATTACAGCAGACTCAACCTTTGCAAGTCTGCCTTTTGAAGGCAAACAGCTTTCTTCCTATTTCCAACCTAGCTTCCCAATGGGTAGATGACAGATAACTGTTCCTTTAACATCTTTCCATCCAGTTTCATCAGGTCTTCTCTATTGCTGGCATTCAGACAGCAATCATGTCTTCCCAGCCTTTTCAAAAGGCAAAGGAGTCTTGATTAACCTCTTCAGAGGTTGCCTTTCACCTTGATCTTCACCCTGAACGTGTCCTCACAGGGTACGTGTGCTCTTGTGAGCACACTGGCTCACTACCAACTCTCAGAGAAAAGACAGATAAAGAGCAGCATGAAAGCTGCCTCCTTATTCCATCAGCCAGAAAGTGCTCGCTCATCGTTTAATTTCAGTTCACTGCAACACAAAGCAAAATGGGCTATTTTGAATCATCAACAGACATGTTAAGACATGCCCACTGCAGAGCATGCCCATAATGTCTTCACAGCAGGAGATGAAAGGCACATGAGCATGGAATCAAGTTTAAGGACAGTACAATGTTCCATTCACATGGATCCTGCACCATGCTTGGGACACCCACTGTAACTGCAACCAAGCACACTGAGCCCCAGTCTCCCACAGCTTTCCATACTCACTCATGGTGATCACTAAAGCTCTGAAGAAGCCTCAAGAACTGGATCTTTAAAGTGATGTCCTAAAAAGAGACAAGAAAAGTCAATGGATTTTGCTTTATTTGTGGATATCATTAGTTACCAAAGCTGACATGAAACGGCTGAACTGAAAACCTATCCAGACCAAACACTTCAGGGCAGCAGAACACCTGACTTGAATATTGCACTTTGCAGGCTTCCCAGAATAGAAGTGGAGACTGCCCCCAAGCCTTTGCATGTAATGGTTAATAATTTTCCACTCCCCCCAAAAGACCTGACTGTGATCCATTTGTGTTCTGTGCCTCTCCTTGCTAGACCCACTAGCTATCATGTCCTTAATTCTGGTCATCCTCCACCTTTGGCCTCCAGGGACCCCAGAACCCTTTTCCCAGTTCCCAGACCAAGAGAGAGTGGAGAGGCTAAATTGCCAGCATGAACCAAAGACAAAAACTTAAGCAGTAATTCACCAAAAACCATGAATGCACATTTCCCTTTCTTATCCAAGCACCCAGTTACTCAATACAACCACCCAGAATTAAACGATAGGGTAAGAAGTTACTCACTGGGCTACAATCACAGTTCTGGTTGTGTCCATGCAGAACCAGGGCTGATGCTGAATGTTTTCTCCAGATCAGTTTGTCAAACAAGTTATTGAGGCCAGGAATAAGTCTGAACTCCGCTATCATTTTATGAACCTGGAAAGCAAGAGCAGCACATACCCGATCTGGACAGAACAGTGCGGTAAACAGATGGGCACAATTACGTCATCCTCTGACAACAGAAAGAGTGAATTCCTTTAGCAAACAGCATGTGTTTGTGGTTACATGCACACTGACTACAGTGTATCACTACAGCAGTTTCCATTTGGTGAAGATGGATTGAAACCAGGCATTTTGGGAGAATGCTGTTAGCTAACGTTTCAGTTAACCACCCAGCCTCTGGAAGCACAGGTTTGCATTCCTATCTGTATGGAACTCACATTCCTGCTGCTGGACATCTCTGAATATCACACCTGAGGAAGCATGCAGCTCCTTCCCACCTCACCCACACCACCCTAACAGACTGCAAAGCTTGGAGTCCTTTGGTGCTCCCTCACTCCAAAATGCTCTCAGACACTCTGGTCTAGTCACAAGCCTCCAACAACAGCAGCTCTGAGCAATCTCCCTGAACAAAGCACTCCCTGTAGTCCCTCAGTGGCCAGAACAGCACAAGCACAACGGATTAAACCAAGTATATGAGCTGCTTGCAAGAGCCTCAGTCCCTCACTGAAGGAGAAGCCCTCAGTGCTCATCATTTTAACTCCTGAATCTGCTCTTTTCCACACAGAGCATAACCTGCATATTCCAAATGACTCCTCCCTACTCTCAGATGTACTCAGTTTACTTAACTCACAAGTTCCCACCTGACAGATGGCTGCATGCCAAAGCTCCTGAGTCACAGTCACTGCCTTTGGATCATGCACTCCCCTCAGACCCCAAACTCCTCACAATTACTCGGCCCAGGGATGCCAAGACAATCCCTGCTCTATATTCATTCCTCAAACTCCTGCGAGCTTTCCCTGTTGCTGCCCAGCTTCACATGAGTTGCTCTATTTCTTTCTCACCACTAACACTACTATGAGCTTCTGCTGCATGCAGTTGGGCTCCCTGTAGCAGGGATGAGTAACGCAGCTGACTGCCTTTCACCACAATACATATATCTCCTTATACATATATAAGGAGAGTAATTTAGAGTGTGACCATAATAAGAAAGAAGCAAAGGCACAGATCTGCAGTGAAACACCACTTATCCTGAAGAGCATGATCATCCCTAACATACAACAGGTATGAGCCAGGCCACTGCTACCACAGCTGCTGATTCATGCACATTACCCAGCACTCAGGTTTAAACCCAGGATTTAGAGTAACCATCCAGCAACAGGCTGAGTTTGTCAAGAAGCTGCATCATGCTTCAAGCAAATGCCAGACCATTATGTTGATTATCACAGTGGACTGAGGCAGGTTTGTGATGTCCTGTAGAAATCCTATGCAAAATTAGTCCAATATAAAACCAGTAAGAACTCTGGCTGCTCAGATTGGATGACTGATAGCACAGATCACTGCTTTTATTCCCTCATAGGAAAAGAGACCCCATCAAGCAACTGAAATGCTTGTCAGTGAGAGTGCTGTTGCAGACACTGAGTTTCCTGCTTATTGGAGCTTTCCACATAGAACAGCTCAGATCCAGTTCTTCACCCAGCTGCCCCTCATGAAGGGGAATGGATTCACACCTGTTTCAAAGGCAGGGGATTTTAGTGAAAGACCTGGCCCTGGACAAAAAGTGTTTGGGAATGAAGTAACTCAAGTCTTTCAAGGATTCAATTCCAGTCTTGAACCAGCCCTACAAAGTGAGCCACCAGCTTTATCCTTAGCCACTTTCCCTGTTTGCATGGGGGCAGAAATAGCAGAGGAAGAATAAAGAGCTGTTTTTCCCAGGAAATGGAAAAAAATAGGTCAAGTTTAAAGCTAGCTATCCCAACTGCAAACTGTCCACCTTGTCTCATTTGACAGCACCAGCCTAGAAGTGACCCAGGAAGCCAGCCCCTCCACCTCCCTGAACAGGCAGCAGCTCAATGAGCATAAGCTACAAGTATTTTCTAGAGTATCTATAAAGCTGCATTCTTGTGGTGAAATCAGGCAGGGATCAGTTATCTGACTCCATACAATGGGAAAAAACCTCCTCCCAACAGATCCGTGCTCTGGTGGGTTTATGCCCAACAGAAACAGTACTTCTAAAAGCAATGAAGTACTTCTAAAAACAGTGAAGTACAACAGGATTATGAGTTTCTTATGGTATTGACTGTGGTTGCTGCAAGAATTGCTAGTTTCTTCAGGTTACTACTATACTGAATCTATTTCTTTTCAGTGCTGAGTATGAGAGTTCAGAGCGACCAGGTGAGTTATGTTTGTGACTGTACAAAAGCATTTCTATTTCAAACTCAGATTAAGAGATTTAAGAGACTGCACATTTGTGACTCCTAAAGAGCAGGAGGTCACAAGTAAAGAAAGAATACTCAAAAGTATGCTCAAGCAACAGCCCAGTAAAACTATTCTTGCCTAATACAAGAGCCCTTCAACAGCTCAGAACAATCTGATCCTCCAGTCTCTCGGGCATCCAAATGCCCCTGCTATTCCAAGCTGCTCTGTTGAACTGAGCAGGCTGCCAGTGCTGGAAATGTGTCAAAACTGCACCAACAGATTGCTTTTCTTTTCCCTTCACAACATGCTTTTGACCAGTTTCTAGCAAAATACAGCCAAGCTGCAGGGACTGGTTCTCCATAAGCCTATGGAAGGCAGGGAACAAGTTAATTTTCATTCTGAAAGCAAGAAATACAAAAGTGAATGAGTGAGATTTCTAGGCAGCACCTAGAGCAGACAGCCCTGAGTGTGTCCTCCCAGCTGAGAGGTTAACACCACACTCAGCTGAGACATGGGAACACACTGCAAAAACCACCCAGTCACCCCAGAAGATCTTCCAGAAGTAAAAGCAAGCAGAGAAGGGGAAGAATGAACGGATTCTGAGCAGGCCACCAGCACACCAAGAAGGGGAAGAACATAGAACTGCAGCTCCCGTAGCATCCAGGTACACCCACACCTTTCCCCACACAGAGACAGGATGCCTCATGCAGGAGTATCCTCCTGCACCCATCCAGAGCACGATCTGTGTCAAGCCTTGCCCAATGGCTCATGCTGGCTCTCAATGACATTTGTTTGTGCAACCCTGTGGTGCCAGGATTTGCCCAGCTTTACACCTTGAGCTTTGCCCCTCATGTTTTTGTGCCCATGACCTAATTCATGAGTATTTAGGTTTAAACAGACATTACCTTCTGCATAAGTGACTCTTTTCAAGCGCTCACCTGATTCCTCTGTCTCCCCATGAGCAGCACGCAGAGAACATACAACACCTCCAGCTTATACATGATCTCGTGCATGATCTTCATGGGCTGTGGAAGCTGTGCTCGTGTTGAGGTGTTGGCTAAGCCACTCTCATCTGAAGACTCTGAAAAGATGGCAAAGATGTAAGCCTGAGGCAGCTCCTCAGGATTTGCAACAGCTGTTACTTGTACACTGAAACACCTTGGGTGTAAATCCAGCGCATCTGCTTGAATCTTAACCAAAAATAGTGTCATGCAGCAAAGAACCAACTTACATTAAATGTTACAGAAGAGAGAAATAGAGTTGCAATAAAATAAAATCAGATTTCTTCAAATTATTTATTTTTTTCATGGATGAAGGGCATTGTCAACCTAAAATAAGTAGGATCACCTCTATAAACTAGCAGATTACTGCACCAGAAAGGACATGGCAGAAAAGGTAATAAAAGTAGGGGTTAGATTATCAGAAGCATTAACTATTTGTCTATTCTCATTTCATACCTCAGTACCAGTATACTTAGGCCACAGGTAAATAATTTTCATAGCCCTGTCTAAAATTATACTGCTAAGGGCAGAAAGAGGATATAACAAACCATAGCAGGGGGTGGAACTAGGTTATCTTTAGGTACTTTCCAAACCACACCATTCTATGTTTGCAAGACAGAAATCATGAATGACATAGAGGAAGTCAATAAAGACACAGTGAAACTTGTAGGCTGCTGTTCAGAAAGGAGTTAGCTCACACAAAACACATCTAAAGGCTGAACTGTCCTGCCTGCCACAGGACAGCATGAATGCTTGTTGAACCCATGTGAAGAAACAGTAAGTACGCAAACACGAAAAGGAAGGAAACCACCAAAGGCACAAAAGTGCAGATGAGAACTCTGACTCGGAGTCCCCAAGCCACACGCTACTGGAGACTGAGGCAGTGTTCTGGGAACGTGCATCTTGGTTTGACTCCTGGGTTCAGCAGTAGCAGTCATTTTCCTCCTCCTTACTAGCTGGTGCAGCGCTGTGTTTTTGACCTTCAGCCTGGGAACAGCGCTGATAACACCGATGGTTTGAGCTGTTGCTCAGTAATGGTTACTCTGACCAAGGACTTTGTGAGCCTCATGCTCTGCCAGGGAGGAGGGGAGGCCGGAAGGAAGCAGAGACAGGGCACCTGATCCAAACTATCCACAGGGGTATTCCATACCACAGCACGTCATGCCCAGTACATGAACTGGGGGCAGTTACTTGGAAGGGCGAGATCACTGCTTGGGTAGGGCTGGGTATCAGTTGGTGGGTGGTGAGCGGTTGTATTCTCTTCCCTTGTTATTTCCCTTATCATCATTGTTACTGGTGGCAGCAGCAGTGGTTTCTGTTATACCTTAGTTACTGGGCTGCTCTTATCTCAGCCCATGGGAGCTAGTCTTTCCATTCTCCCCATCCGTCCAGGAGCAGGGGAGGGGGGGAGGGGAGTGAGCGAGTTCTGAGTTACTGACTGGGTTAAACCACGACAGTCTGCTTGCTGACTGATGTTGTGGGTCAAAAGCTGTGACTCAGCATGTTCCACCTCAGCTTGGAGAATTCTGCTCCTGAACACCAAATCCTCTCTGGTTTCACAAAATCCCAGACTGGTTTGGGTTGGAAGGGACATTAAACCTCATCCAGCTCCAACTCCTGCCACAGGCAGGGACCCCTTCCACAGGCAGGGACCCCTTCCACTGGAGCAGCTTGCTCCAAGCCCCTGTGTCCAACCTGGCCTTGAGCACTGCCAGGGATGGGGCAGCCACAGCTTCTCTGGGCACCCTGTGCCAGCGCCTCAGCACCCTCACAGGGAAGAGCTTCTGCCTAAGTGCTCAGCTCAATCTCCCCTTCGGCAGGTTAAAGCCATTCCCCCTGTCCTTTCTACCATGTTGGTGTGTATAGAGCTACATGAAAAATGCTGCTATTCACATATTTCACGGGGGGTTTTGTGCATTTTCAGAAGTTCTAATAATTGCTACAAAACTACTGAAGCTGGGTAAGAAGAAAGTTTTCTAAAGCAGCACAGAAGCAAAGATGTAGGTATCAAAATTTGGGGTTAATTCTCATGTCATTACCACATACTTTGAGTTCTCCAAGACACACAGTGCACTTTCGTAACCGTGACGAAACAAACACCATGGTTCTTTCAAAGCATTTTTGAGGTTGTATTAACACTTCTACACACTCAACCTGTAACAATTATTTTATTTCCCAATTAGTTACTTAATTTCCCTGGCACTACCTTTCTTTTTGAAAGGATGCCTTGCTTAACACTAAGTATTTGGACCTAAAGCCATCACCTTAGGTTTTAGAGCAAAATGCTGGTGAGGTCACTTACCTCAGGTATGTGTTATTTTTGTCACTCCAGGGGAGATCAGTGCTGAGGATGTACAGGGTTACAGTGTTAGTGCTATTTAGGCATGCAAAGGGCACATTTCCTTCTGCTAGCTTTATTTCATGAGAAGAAACAATCCATGCTACACGAGGACAGAACAGTAGTCAGATCTAAATGCTCAGCTGGTGGTTTTCCAGGAAAGAAATGGGAAAGAAAAGCAACACATGGCAAACACTGTAGAAGGTTAAGGTATGTAGCAGCTAATGGTGGCTAGAGGAATGCAAGCCAGATACCTGTACTGCTCTGCTCTGCCTCTTCATTTGCCACTCTCATCAGTGTATCAAGCACTAGTGCATTGTCCAGCCCCAGCCAGGTGTACCATTCTTCCAACTCCTGGAGGAAGCTAGAAGTACCTGTTGTTTCAGACACCTTCCGTGTTGCCAGTTTGCACAAGCGCTCAATGAAGCCTGGAATATTCAGAAGTGTAGCTGAAAAAAGAAATCAAAGTATTTATTATGATTGAAAATAACCAACACAACAATCATCACATCCTCTACACCACAGGGTACCAAAACACCTCCATTAGTGGTACAGAAGAGTGCACAGAAACCAATTCCATCTGGTTAAAAAGATACAGAGATGGAAGAAGTCAGTGCACTCTCCTGGTTAAGGACTGCCAGAGTGTACACACCCCAGGAGTAATTCAATCAGTGTTAAACTGGTTTGTGTAACTAGCTCTACCCTACTCTAACTGCTTGTTTCCAGTCAATTCCCTCTGCTGGCACTGCTGGTTTCCAGTCCATAGTGAGTCAATACCAAGGAACTGATCTGGCTGAAAAATCAAGCTGGCAGAAATAAAGCAGCAGCCCTTGGAAGGGGCAGCTCCACCTCTTCTTCCCTCTGTTGTGTGATGCTACCTCCTTCCTTTACCTTCTGCCATGTGTCTCACTGCACACTGAACCAGCTCACTTCAGAAGCTGGGTAGAAAGCTGTTAGCTTTTTAAGTACTGTTTCCTGAATTAGTTCTTCATGGAGCAAAACAGATGGAAAACACATAACAGCAGCCCCAAGTCAGAGGGTTTTAATTGTGTAACTGCACCCTCAGAAACAGCAACTCAAGGACAGAAGTCACTGGTCTGCAAAATGCTTGGGGAGGTGCATTTTGTCCTAAAGATTTCACAGAATAACTGAATTACAGCCCTGTTTCTTTTAGCTACATGGCTAAGTCTTCACACTGCAGGTGTAACTAGAAAAGGACTATGTGGAAGAGTTGAGATTCTGCCTGCTGGTACCACCTCTGAAAGAAACAGCTTCTTGATAATCTTAATATGGAATATGCTTTACAGTCCTAGATACAGTGTCTAATTGGAAAACAAAAACTGATTAGTTAAACACTTGGCCAAGCTCAGCTCTGCAGGACTCAAGCTTATTCAGTTAAGCTAAACTTTGTACCCACATCTGTGTGTACTTGTCCACTGCTCTTTACAAGCAACCTCTGGTGATCACAGGGCAAAAGACAATACAAACCCTTTTAAAGCTTCTCACAGCTACCTGCTGTATTATGTGTCTGTCTTGTAGAGGTGGCAGCAGTTACAAATGGAGCTTTCCTTTTCATGCCTAACACAAAACAGTGGAAAACAGGAGAACTAGCTCCAAAACCCCTTTTGCCACTTCTCAAAATTGCTTGGCATGGGCCTATGCAAAATCTGCTTCAGAAGCACAAAAGGAGAGTTGAAAAAAACAGATTCGTCATTTGTGGGTACTTTAATTTAGATCTCTTAAATTCACACTCATGGTTCTGGGCAAGACTTTCACATCTGAAGTACTCAGCAAAAGAAGGGAACCAGCCCTGTGCCAAAAGTTAAACTGGTATTAGACCCACAGATTTCCAAGTCTGGTGTGCTAAAGGGGGGCAACATGATTAGTACTAAACATACTTTCCTTGTTGATAAAACCAGACATCCTGCTCAGGATAAGGCCACATAAAAGCAATAATAATAACTGCTCCAACAGCAACCATGCTGCATGCAGTTTAGTTCAGGAATTCCTATTTTAAGGAAGACATGGAGCTATTGAGAGTTGTTAAGGGAAGGCCATGAGGGATAGAAGACAAAAGCAAATTATTTTAACCCACTCAGCTCATCAGAGAGGGCTGAAATCACAGAAATCAATTCACCTATTCACCAACCCTGTATGAAACCAAAAGCTGCAAAGGAAGTTTCATTCCCAGAAAAGACTTTCCAGGAAACAGCTTGAGGAAAGTAAATAAAGAGAAATGCTTTGCAAGACAGACTGCTTATGGTATCCTCTGGAAACACACGCTACAGATGGAACATTGAGGAGAGGGAAACTCTACACACTGCTGAGATTCTTTTGTGTTTGTTCCCAATGAACAGTTACCTTGATTAATTTCAGCTCGAGAAGGACCCAAGTTTTTTTTCTGCTGGGCATTTTTGGCAAGCAGTGTGTGCTTGTCATCACTGCCTGGGTCAAGCTCTGAAATGGTGACAGCAAGGATCCTGCAGAAGTTCGCAAGCTGCTGCTGATCAAAATTGGACACCAGGCTCCCAAGATTGGGAATATCATCCAGTTGGATCATTTCCTAGAAGAGGCAACATCAGGAGAGTAAGTCACACGTGATGATAAGGACACGGGGTTGTTGGAGCAAGGCCAGAGGAGGCTACAAGGTTTATCAGGGGCTGGAGCACCTCCTGTATGGAGCCAGGCTGAGAACACTGGGGCTGTTCAGCCTGGAGAAGAGAAGCTGCATGGAGACCTCAGAGCAGCTTCCAGTGTCTGACTCTCTTCACAGAATGTATGTGGACATTTCATTCAGGGTTTTGCCAGGGTTACAGTCACCCCACAGCATCCTCTGCAAGCTCTGCAACAGCATTACGAGACAACATGCATCACTTGGCTGCTGCAGAAGACGTGACTGATGATCACTGTTACCATGCAGGTTACAAGTAAGCTTTAAGAGGTGAGGATGTCTGCTCAGAGGGTTATCTTCAGCAGCTCAGAGACAGCTGTCCTTCCTGGCCTGAAAAGCCATACAAAGAAAGAAACCAGCAACTGACCTTTTTCACTCCCAGGATATCTTCAATGAGCGTTGCAGTTTGTAGGAATGTCTTTTTGTTTGTCATCAGTGTAAACAGAAACAACACAAAGTCGTTTCTTTCCGCTAATCGCCTTGTTACTCCTTCCGTCTAGAGAGGAGCAAATGCACACAGGGACCCAAAGTCAGAGAAGTCACAAGTTACAGGCACACGCAGGACAGTTTTACAGATGATGTGTTGTTGAATCTGCTACCCCTGAAGCCAGGAAACATTGTGTTTATGGTGACTAAAACACCATAAACAGTCCCTGCCTGAAGTTAACATGCAAAAACAACAGGCTCCAGGATGAGAGGCTTCATCTCAAGGCAGTTGTTTACTTGCCTGAATCAAAGGGAAACACTGCATACATAGAAATACCTCAGAGAGACCTCTGGTTCCCCATGCAAACTGTAACCAGCTCCATTCCATGGCATGCAAGCACACCCCAGATGCCTGTCAGCATCGCTCTCAGCTTGGCAGAGCAACCAGAAACAAGCACTGGCCTTACTGAACTTGGTGATGAGCCCAACTTCATGCTTTCCCATGACTTCTAGGCTCATTACTGAGTTCATTAGGGTCAGCTTCCATGCTCTGATCTCTGCAGAAAGCACAGCCAGTCCTTTCTGGTATTAAACGTAACTTAAAACTACATCCTTACCACTTGCAAAGCTGTTTATTATATACAACTGACACATTACTGGTGCTCACAGAACTAGATACTTCCTGAATATTTACACATCAGCCTAAGAATACTTAATATTGCACTGACATTTTTGTAATCCTGAATGCTTCTCATTCAAGAGAGCAGTTATACTGAATTAAACCAGCTATTCTGTACACTGCAAGCTTGTTTCTTAGCATATTATGTCATTCACAGTTTGCAAAAGTTGCACTATATGCAGTTAAATAATCATCATGTCAGTCAGGAAAGAGTATTCCCTCTCTTCCTGCTCTCATGTGCGCACATAGTGGGAACATGATCTATTAAGACTCCAACTCTTGAGATCGAGTTGATATCTTTGGAAGAGCTCCAAGCCAGTAACTGCCTTTACTTAAGTTTCTGTCCCACAGTGCTCCCTGGGTTGTGCCGTAACGAAATGTGGGATTATCTTAATCCTAAAGACATTCCCTGCATGCATCATCCAAGGAATGCGCTTTTAGCTTCAGCATTTTAAAGGCAAGGAGTTGCAATAGGCTTTTAACCAAGTACCTTCCCTGACACTGATCTGCCACGACCAAACTGAATACTCAGCATGTGAAGGAGTTGCAGGATCCAACTTCCAACACTTTTCCAGCACTATCACTGAACTAGACTAGCTGCAACATGGGTTAGCAGGCATCCATTCCCAGCTGCAAATTTGAGGTTTGAATACAACATGGCTCTCCTATGGAAACATGGACACACAGAGCCAAAGAAGAGGATTTAAACTTGACAATGCAGCTAAGAAAACAAATTATTTGAGTAACACATCAAATTACAGGGTGGCCCAGAAAACAGTCTTCCACAGCAGTGGTACTTACACATATACATGTGTTGTACAGTATGCTTAAACAGTCCTTGATCAGGTCATCGCTTACTGCAAAGAAGAACACAGACACTCAATAGCTACACACTGAGGAGCACCAACATCCACCATAGTGACATCAACAGCTATACAACAGTGAGAATTTCAGGCGAACTCCTAGCTCAGACCATAAGTGCAAATGCTTTGGAGGATGGAAAACAGAAAGAAACACTCTATACCTGACCTCTTCATGTGGTTTCTTCCAAAGCTCCCCTCAGCACTGCCTAGGACCACAGAGATGTGCTTGTGGTCTAGGGCATGTCTTAGTGACACACAAAAGAAAATGATGTGGGTGTAAAGAGTATCTGAGGAAAAATCTCACAGATCAGCTCAAAATCTGTCAATATGAGAAACTCCTGAGATACATATTAGTTCCAATTGTGAAACATGGAGGAAGTTTTCTCCACAGCATCAGGAACTCAGAGCAGAACTTTCAATCTCATTTACTCCAGCATTTTAATATTCGAAGTATGTTTTCAGTACATACAACAGCTGCCTCCAGCTCAAATTCAAGTTACTTCACCTTTGAAGCTCCCTGGCTGCCAGGCATGGAGTGTACCATGACATTTCCTTTGCTCAGAAGGGTTCAGGGAACCAGAATGACAGACAGGAGAAATGAAAACGTTAAACCAAAGCTGCTCCAGCAAGGGAAGTTGTGCTGAAGCTACTGCACCCCACCTGCAAGTTCTCCTTCCAGCAATCTGGAAACTATGGCTAGCCCAAGAAAACAGCATCATTTGCATTATCTCACAATCTCTGTAACTCCTATTACATCAAGGATATTTTGTGGATTATTAATAACTGTTAACAGCAGCTATAGCCACAGTAACAATGAACATTTCCACTCACTGCAGATTAACTGCACTGAGGGATGTTATGCTGAGTGCATGAATGCACTGAGCTGTGCTTTGCAACAGGTGACTACCCTAAATCCCATCATGAATCAGTACCAGAGGGAACAAAGAAACCAATGATTCATTCAGGAATAGGAAATCACTGGTATGGGAACAGAGAAATATTCTATGTGAATAAGAACACAAGAGTAAAAAGAAAACCCACCCATTTACTTACTTTTCTGTTTCTTTTTCTGTGTGATGAGAGTTGGTCTCATGAGAATTTCTACTAAAAGCTGTAGTAACAAGATAAAGAATTAAGGGAATAATCATTGAGATACAAACAACCAATTCATTTGTCAGTGATAAATCCAGACTTAGTCCTGTCTCAGCTGAAGCCACAGAGGTGATTACTGGCAGCTCTACAGTCAAACCCCACTGGTGGCAAAGTTACCTTGGCAAAAAATAGTTGCATTTACCCTAAAGAAATAACAACAGTTGTATAAGACAATCTTCCACTGGCAAGTTTTAAAGCATTTGAGCCTTTAAAGAGTGTAATTTCACATGCATCCAGGTAACATCAAAGATGGCTGTCACACATCTCCCAGAACAATAAGCCTTTAGCAACCATCTGCAAGAGATGCAAATTTAGCACCCCTAAGTGTTGCTGGGCTTCAGAATATATTCCTGCTCCAGATATAACTGAACTTAGCTGCTCCAGATTTTAAACTCACCACCAAAGAGCAAGCCACTGCTTCTGTGCATGCACCTTGTGTGTGCTGAACATCCACGTTTACACATAGGTGAAGTGCTGTCTTCATTTCTACGTTGGGAATGTAACGGGTCAACTTCCCAAGACTAGGGCTATGGCTCTGACAGTAGTCAGATGCAGAACTGCTGTTCAGCTGTTCTAGCAGTTTATTTTAAAATGAGAGTTAACCACTGGAAGGAACTGATGATTTCTGCAGGAAGCACTGCAAAAAGTCGCTAACTTTAAAGTTCAGCTTAAAATCATGAAGTGCAATGTAGGCATCACCTGGTTGAGTCACGCCAACTAGGAATATACTTCTATTTTACAACCTACTTTCTCTGCTTGTCCCAATTTAACTTGGTCTTTTAATGAATCATCTACCCAGACACAGAGGCAAACATCAGACAGCACTGGAGGCATTGCCCATTTTAACCACTGATAAGTAAACAGGCAACTTTAAGAATGTCCTGGGTTCAGCTGTAACAGTTGTTTTTCTTCCCAGTAGCTGGTGCAATGCTGTGTTTTGGCTTCACTCTGAGAATAATGCTGGTAATACACTGATGTTTCAGTTGATGCTCAGTAGCACTTGCCCTGATCAAGGACTTTTCATTCCCTCATGCTCTTCCAGTAAGGAGGTGCACAAGAAGCCGGAAGGAAGCAGAGACAGGACACCTGACCCAAACTAGCTAAAGGAGTATTCCATACCACATGCCCAGTATAGAAACTGGATTACCTGGAAGGCCCATTTTTTTACCAGAAAACACAAATCACACATGTCTAATGAGAGCTGAAATCCCAGAGTCTGTCACCATTCAACTGAGCAAATGGGTATTTGTGGAATATTGAATAAAGATAAATGTCTCCAGAAACCTTGCATGTCTGTTTAAAAACTTTTCCATCATGGAAGCAGTCCTTATTGCATGCCAGCTATAAACACAGACAACCTGGCTAAAGGAGTGCACTAGTGTGCTTAAAGAACCACCACATATCCCTCAGTGGTAAGAGAAAAGCTCAGTGCTCTCATAGCAACTGTAGTAATCTCACAACTAGAAAGCACCTGAAACTGTTTACATGGAGAACATAGAGGTCTCACCTTTTTCACCTTAAAACCAGACTGCCTGAAGTAAAAACCAAGTCCTCTACAAGAAAAAGCACCTCACCTTTGATGATGGAACACCTCAGAAAATACAGCCTTTTCACATTTTGATTAACAGAAACAGGCACAATTCTAATGTTTAACATCAAATTGGTAAAGTCATTTTGTAGCTTCTATTTAGAAGCTTCAAAGGTCTCAAAGGCCTCACAGATTTCTCTGTGGTACAACTATCAGAGAAAAAACACTTACATCAACTCCTCCAAATAAGTCAAATGTGTATGTATTTGGGAAAGTGGACTCTTGAGCAGCTTTTTTATCTTCTGTAACAGATGCCACTGCTTCCATTGAAAGAAGTGGGGAAATTTCCTGTATGCAAAAGAAGGTTCAAAGAGAAAACTGTTCATCAGTATAACACAAATGTCTCCAACTACCTGTGTGATCTACTGACTGATCAATGACACATTCCCAGTTCTTATCTACCAGCCAAATAACAGATATTATCATACAAACAGTAAATACTCTGGAATACAATCACAGTAGACTTTAAAGAAAGCAACAACAAAATAATCCTTAGCTTTCAGAACAACAGCGTAGACAGTACCTTTAAGATGCTTTGGCACTGGGAGAAATCGCTGTTTGGGTGGCTATGTTGATACAGCTTCTGCAGCAGCAAGGGAATCCCACTCCATTTTGCTTGTTTATCTCTTTCCTTTAACAAGGCCTCTGTGATCTGCAACAGAAGAACAGAATTTCCACGTGCCAAATGCTTCATAGCCAGGAAAACCACCTTATCACCTCCCCAAAATGCCAGCATCAGACTATCACACAAGTAATTTATTGCACAGAGTATCATTACAAACCCAGTACCTTTTCCCATGCAGCATTTATTCAGTACTGATAGCTGCAAAATGTTACAGATGATCTAAGTATTTTGAGCAGGAGGGGGCTTAAAGCAGATGTTATCATTGAGAGTATTTCATCTCATGCCATATTTTTATATTGATCATAGATTTTCAAATGGGAACACATTAGCATCTGATTAAGTCCAATGGTAGAACTCCACTTGACAGGTCAGTGGAAGAGGAAATGGGTGCCCTTGATGCTATCAAGATACTTGAAGATGGACAGGCTTCATTACTCCTCACATTCAGCTTGTAATGAGTATTTCCTCAGCTGAATCCCTGAAGCCATTACTGGTCACAGCAATGAGCCAAAACATGAAGATTTACAAGCAGGCGCCAGAGGAACATACCAAAGAGCCAGTAAAAGCTTCCTCTGGTCTGGTTCTAAACAAAGACCAACAACCAAATCAGCAGAACAACATTGGCATTACCCTTTGGGAAGCAGCCTGCAACCACCCCTTCATATGGGCTACCACATCTGGGCAAACTTTCTCCAATTTTCCACCTTCTCCCCAAAATACATATAAAAAATAAATATTCACCACTATGTTTTAAACATAGGAAGAAAAAATATATAATAGCAGCCCCAAACTAATTAATATTCTACTTAGAACCCACAGAAGCTGTTTGAAAACGTGACCATTTCCTTCAGGTTACTGCCAGCAGATGCTGTGGAGGAGCTCTTCGTTAAAGTTCACCATGCAGGCAATGCTGATCCGCATTTAACTCCCTTCCTTAACAGTACCTCAGAGGTAACTAAGCCAACCCCAGAAGAGGGCCTTGCTCTTGTACAGGAAGCTCAGACAAGCAACAAGAGTCAGAGCAGGATTTCTGGCTCGTGTGACATAATTTTTAGATGCCCACCAAATAACAACCAAACCCAAAGGGAACTGCAATCCCCAGGTCAGCCACGCTGCATCTCAACGCAACACTTTGGAGCTTCTTTGACTCCAGGCCTAAATCTCTAAGCTGTTCTCATTCTGGGTAACTCACTCCCAGCCTTTCTGTGACCAACTTCATAGAATGGTTTGGGTTGGAAAGGACCTTAGGATCATCCAGTTCCAACCCCCCTGTCATGTAACCCAAGGCTCTGTACAACGTGGCCTTGAGCATTGTCAGGGATGGAGCATTTACCGCTCCTATGGGCACTCTGGGCCAGCACCTCAGTACCTCACAGTAAAGAACTTCTGCCTTATCTCTAACCTGAACTTCCCCTGTTTCAGTTCAAACCCATCACCCTTTGTCCTGTCACTACAGTCCCTAATGAAGAGTCCCTCCCCACTATCCTTGCAGCCCCCTTTAGATAATGGAAGGCTGCTCTGAGGTCTCCACCCAGCTTCTCTTCCCCAGGCTGAACAGCCCCAACTTTCTAAGCCTGTCTTCATACAGGAGATGCTCCAGCCCCTGATCATCCCCGTGGCCTCCTCTGGACTTGTTCCAACAGCTCCATGTCCTTTTGATGTTGAGGACACCAGAACTGCACACAATGCTCCAGGTGAGGTCTCCCGAGAGCAGAGTAGAGGAGCAGGATCAACTCCTTCAACCTGCTGTCACGCTTCTAACTTGCATTGTTTCCCTTCAGCCTCCCTAGATGTTTACTGTTAATAGTTAACAGCCAGGAAAGCTTTCTTCTTATTGTTTCAGTCAGGACATCCTCCTCAGATACACCTCTGTGTATGATTCTAAAAGGTCACTGCATTTCATATTAGACAATTATATGCAAATATACTCCAGTTTCTGACTGAGAATTTACCTCTTTTCTCTGCTTGCTAAGACACCATCCAGGAAGCCCAGAAAACTGGGGCAAGCACATGAAACCTCAAACTGGCAATGTTAGCTGCTATGGGTCCTCACCCTTCCTCTAAGCTTCCCAGATAGCTAAGGTTCTTTTCCTGATGAGAACTTCAAGGCTCTTGAAGTATCAAGTGTTCTTGCTACAGGAGCTGACTGAAGCAGCACAAGCAAACCTGGGACATAAACCTCTCCAGTTTTTAACTCTTCCCTGCTTTGACTTCTGAATGAGAGTGATCACTACTGGAGAATGACACGGTTCCTTCTGAGGAGGCCATTTAGAGGCAGGACAAACCCAGAAATCAAAGGGCTTCTCACCGTGTCCTGCGGGCAATGGGTCATTTCCTTTGTCACAAATTTCCATCTCTCCTTGCAACACCCAGCACAGAGATGAAGAGGAGCTCCAGCACTGGCCAGTTCAGGTGTGGCAGAAGCACACAGCCCCATGAGCAGCAGAAACTGGATTCATTGCTGGGTAAAGTACAAAGAATGTGCAGCAAAATGCCAGGGAAAGAGTCCAACTCTCCAGCTCCAACTGATGTGCAAGATACCACAGGCAAAGATGACGTGCATGGGCTGCAATCTCTGCTTCCAGTAGCACAATGGAGAATTCAGCATCCAAGTGCGCTCAGAAACAGCCAAAAGCTCTTTACCAGTGCTAAAAGCTTGCCATGGGTTTAATACTGCATTTGTTAATCACATGTATGCTTCTTGGTTTGGGCAGGATCCATCTCCATTCCCATCTTTGCATCACTAGGTCTTCCTCTCCTTGTGCAGAAACCCTTCAGAACTGAAATTCTGACAGAATGAAGCAAATGTTTCCTTGCTCTCATCTTCCTTTAACTGCTTTCAAAACAAAGTTTACTTTCTCTTATTTAATACATGCCTTTGGTTTCCTTGCAAGCTCCAGCTTGTGGTCCCTGTTCAGCATTTATGAGGCTAGCCTGGCTCTGAGTATTTCCATTGGGGCAGGGTGGGATCTGCCAGTGCAAAGATTTTAGGTTCTGTGGAGGGATTAAAATTCAACTGGATTGCATGGAGCTGTGCAGGTTAAAAACTGCATCGCCCAATTTCTGGAACAGCATATAAATGAAAACTGTTCCCTAGAAGCTAAGTGAGTTTCCCTCTTGCTCTTTTTGGGCAGACCTTATTGAGCAGTCATCACAATTAGCTCTGGGTCTTTGGGGGCNCTGTCTGTCTTTACAGGTTAAAAACTGCATCGCCCAATTTCTGGAACAGCATATAAATGAAAACTGTTCCCTAGAAGCTAAGTGAGTTTCCCTCTTGCTCTTTTTGGGCAGACCTTATTGAGCAGTCATCACAATTAGCTCTGGGTCTTTGGGGGCCCCTTTCCCGCTAGAATTCTTTGGTTCAGCACTGATTCCTCATACACTTTCTTCATTCCCTGAATAGCTCTGGATAAAAGAGCTGAAATCTTGCATATGAAGCTTGAGAAGTCAGATACTCTCTAGCAAGAAGGGAAGGTTGCAAAAGCCCAGCTGGAAACGGCATCAACTAAAAGACAGAGGCCAATCTAACCAGTGGTTGCTAGGGTTAGGCACCATCACACACACATTCCTGGCATTAGGAGATGACAGAGTAAGTCCTGATTACTGGGAAAACAAAAGGACCAGCATCAGAACTTCTCTACACCGCAGTGCAGTAACCAAACTGGTACAAACACCAAGCTCCACACAGTCACTTCTCAGAAGTTTGCAGTAACACATCCAAGTCTTGACTCACAAACTGAGAAACCTGGGGACCAGCATGCTGTGGCTCTCCAGAAGCAAAGCTTCCAGGCAGGCCTCCGAAACAAGGCAGCACACGGCAGCTCAAGCCCAGCACCGAGCTCCAAAGCTATGCCACCAGCCAAAGCGGTCTGATTAATGTCAGTATTACACCAGCAGTTCACTGAATGCTGTTCACCAGCCAGGGGATCAGGTACCTGACTAGTCCCATCCTGGCTGGCTCCAGCTGTGCTGCTGAAGCCACAGAACTGTGGATCTGCTGCAAGGGCAATAAAGACTTCCTGGAGGATTTAAGTACAGAGTTAAAAATGCATCATGGAGCCCAGCCATGACAGCAAGTGGAGCAGATGGAGTGGTTCCTATGTAATCCCAGACTGGTTTGGGGTTGAAGGGACCTTAAAGCCCATCCAGCTCCAACCCCTGCCACGGGCAGGGATCCCTTCCACTGGAGCAGCTTGCTCCAAGCCCCTGTGTCCAGCCTGGCCTTCAACACTGCCAGGGATGGGGCAGACACAACTTCTCTGGGCACCCTGGGCCAGCGCCTCAGCACCCTCACAGAACAGCTTCTGCCTGAGAGCTCAGCTCAGTCTCCCCTGTTCTGGCAGGTTCAAGCCATTGCCCTTGGCCTGTCCCTACAGGCCCTTGTCCCAAGCCCCTCTCCAGGTTCCCTGCAGCCCCTTCAGGCCCTGAAGCTGCTCTCAGGTCTCCCCTTCAGGAGCCTTCTCTTCTCTCCCCCAGGCTGCCCCAGCCCAGCTCTCTCAGCCTGGCTCCAGAGCAGAGCTGCTCCAGCCCTCGCAGCAGCTCCGTGGCCTCCTCTGCACTCGATCCAACAGCTCCATGTCCCTCTTGTGCTGCTGCCCCAGAGCTGGAGCAGGGCTGCAGGGGGGGCTCCTCTGAGAACAGCAGAGGCAGAATCCCCTCCCTCAACCTCTGGGATTGCAACTGAGCACACAGGGGGGGTCTGGGCTCAAGTGCACACTGGTAGCCTATGTTGAGCTTAAAGTCTCTCAAAGGACTGGAGTCCAGGATTTCCCAGGAGACGACTAGATCTAAAGACTGGTAACCACCATAGGAATAGTTCCCTACTATAGAGTTTGAGTAACTAACTTTTGTACACAGTCTTTTCTTGGAAGTATAAGAAGGGCTGAACCACATGCAAATCTAAGTATTTCCTTTAAATTTCTAACCCTCCTGTGATATAAATCCTTTTAAAATACCCCTGTATACATTAGCATAGCAGTCTAATATAACAAATTATAATACTTAAATCTTCATTGAGGTATGTATTAATAGCTACCTAAATCCATCCCTGGATCAGCTTAGTTCCCCTTTCCTTTCTCCTCCTCACTTTGCTATGGCATTTGTTGCTGATGTTCCTGCCCACGACCACTATTTTCCAGGCACAGCTTCTCCAATAGAAGCAGCTCGTCCTCCCAGCTGCTTTGTGCCCCTGCATGGGGTCAGAACTGCACTATGAGCAGCACTAAATATTTGTTGCTGACCTGAGACCTCCTGTAGTTACAATTGCTTCAAAATCCCTTCCCCTTCCAGCGAGGATTATGCCTTTCCATCTGTGTTCCTGCGCTGTGAAGACTTTCATTGTCCTAAAGTAAACCTCTTATTTTCCTAACCTTGTCTCCACCACTTTTCCAAGCTGTGGTCAGTGACACATCTCCAAGTCTTCCCACAGTTGCTGACGAACTGGAGGCCCATAAACACATGACAGCAGGAGAAACACCATGAGCTGAAACTCCCCTTTGCTCTCCAGAGCAAGCAGTTTTCTAACAAAACTGTGTCTCTAGTTCACATTTACCCTTCAAATATTTCCCTCTCTTGCTGAACACTCACTACAGGAGCCTTGTTTCTCTCATCTTTCAAAGGCAAAATAATAGTGACTCAGGTGCCCGATCACCCTTTACAGCACTGAAGGATTCATGCTGTGATAGACTTCACAGCTATGACACATCTGCTGTCATCCTACCTAATTCAGTTGTTTTTGTTGTCATCATAGAATAGTTAGGGTTGGAAAGGACCTTAAGATCATCAAGTTCCAACGCCCTGCCATGGGCAGGGGCATCTCACACTAAATCACGTTACCTCTGTCCAACTCGGCCTTGAACACTGCCAGGGATGAAGCACTCGCAACCTCCTTGGGCAACACATTCCATTGCCTCACCACCCCCCACAGTAAAGAACTTCCTCCTTATACCCTATCCAAACCTCCCCTGTTCAAGTTTTAACCCATTACCCCGTGTCCTATCACTACAGTCCCTATCATGCAGCAAGATTGGAAATGCCATAAAAAGCCCCAGAATTTCCATTTCCACTTCCCATGACCACTTCTGAAATATATATTCAAATGTTCTGAATGTTTAGAAGGAAAAAGAAGTATGACACTATCAACAGATGCAAGCACAGGGGCTCTCTATCATTTTCATATGCTTTCCTTTCAGCTTTTTAGGCTGTACCTTTAAAACCCAGGCAACCAGTATGTGTGCAATTAAAGATTCAGCAATAACTGAGGAAGCCATCTCTGACACACTGCCAGGAGAATGAGTATTCAGAGGTAGGGGAGTGCCCTGCCAGCACAGCTCTTGAGCACAGCTCCCTTTTCAGTCGCTAACAAACAGGCATCAGCCTGGTGAAGCCATCCCTTTCTTCACACAACTTCTCACAGAAAAGCTTCAACCAAGGTAAATGACTCCCCTCAGACACAAGTTTCCAGTTTAACACAACAGCATATCCAGAAACAGCTTGTGGCCATACGGCAACATGTCAGAGATCCCAATTTCATTCATACAGAGAAACTCCAGTGGTGAGATGTTGACTTCGCCCAGCTTAGCAAGAGCATCCATCTCCAGCCTCTCTCCAGCTCCTAGACTCTTCAAAGCGTGGATCCACTCTCCCAAAACCAATGCTTCTTCACCCTCCACAAGCCTGGATGGAGTCACTGCCCTTTCAAAAGCCAGGCGGTGAACCCAGGAGCATGGTGTCTTAGCCTACAACTGGCTGTGGCTTCCAGCCAGGTCTAACCACCCCCACAACTCCCAGACTACTGCTCTACTCCCCATTCCTGGAAGAAGAGCTCCTCTACCAAGACAAAGAACAGGGCTGAGAATCCAAACCCCTACAGTGCTTCTAAGAGCGGAACAACTCCAATGCTGATCTTTAACAGCAGCAGCTCTTAAAACCCACTACAAAAATCCACCAGATAGTAGGAACAGCTACTAATGTTTGCTTTGATGATCTTACTCTCCGAAAATAATACTTCAATGAATACGTAAAATTATATTAATTTCACACTTTTTGGTTGGAACTCCCCCATGTCTCATCTTTGATTCATTTTGAACAAAAGCAAGATCCATGGGGATATCTAGGAAAACGCAAAAGGGCAAGGAATATCATAGAACCATTAAATGGTTTGGGGTGGAAGGGACTTTCAAGCTCATCCAGTTCCAACCCCCCTGCCACAGCAGGGAATCACATCTACAACAGTTTTCTTCCCACTCAGACAACAAAATAAGACCAGTGAAGTCCAACCATTTCTGAGTGTTTCTTATGGATGACAGAGCTGTGCTCCCTGTAACATAGAAAGCATGTCAGGGACTAGCTGTCCTTTAGTAAGGAGCATAAGCCTGCTAAGACACAAACAATTAGAACTACTCAAGTGGATTATATTCACCCGAATGCTTTTTTGGCAGCAGTGTTGTGAGGGAACAAAACTGATGAGAAACCAAAGTATTTCCTTAGATAATTCTAATGGAAACTACTCCAGACCACTTGTAGTGGTGGGAGCTGGAAACCTGCATGTCTGAGGCAGATGTTTTCCTTCCACAAAGATGTTGGTCAGAGTGGATAGGGGCTATCTTGCTAAGAGAAGAATCTATTCCTAGGGATGAAACACAGCTGGAAAAGATGGACTCTGTTTTTCCATTCTGATTGTTTCTGCTAAGCCTTGGCAATCCTGAGAGCAGCACTGACGATGTGCTCTTGGGTCTGCACCAGCAGCACACTGATTTGCCAACAGATCACTGGTTAGCCCATTATCACACTGCTCTGTCTATAGCGACTCACACGCTGCACCTAAATATCTTCTGGTTTCGTGTTATACACATGCTTTTCACAGTTGGCTTGCAGCAGATGAAGTATGTGCTGTCTTGCAAAGGGATTTGAGCTTCATCAGCTGAGCCAAAACGTTCTGCTGCCTTCAAGGAACCACAGCTTAAACCCCGTCAGGTCTTATTTACAGTGCTTGTGTGCAGACAGCACTGCTGTGCCAGCACCAGGGACTTAAACCACCCAGGTCCCAGGCAGTGTTTCTCCTTGTTAGAAAACGTGTGTCACTTCTGGAAAGCTGGTCTGTTCTAGTTTACCAGTACCTGAAAAGCTCCTTTCACTTGCTCTGGACTCAGGGCAAACCTGACACAAAGTTTTGCAATCTGGTCTCACTGACTGAGGCTTGTATCCAGGGAAGCAGCTACTCTCAAATGCATCTATGAACAGGCAAGGGCAATATCTACTGAAATCTGCCTTATCCATCAACCTCCTTATTGTTAACAGAGCAAAAAGACCAACCAGCAAGAAAGCTCCGGCTCCTGGTAGGCAAGCACAGCAGGAACACACAACGATCCAGATTCTGGAGACTGAGCTGGCCTCAAAACTACCAGATATTCAGGTGGCTGCTGCTGTCAAAAATACGATTATGTCCCTGTATGATCAGACTGATGGGAGTTTCAGATGCAGGCCTGCCAACAATGAACCTCACCCATTCAGAGATAAGCCTCTGCTTTCCTCATACAAAAATTGATCTTGAGTTCACCTAAAAATAGTACACAAAGTCTTGCTTAAGAACCAATGCCACTGCTGGCCACAAAAGGGTTCTGACTGTCCCCCAGAGATCAGATACTGAAATAGTTACCATATGGGGCTTGGAGCAACCTGCTCTGGTGGAAAGTATTCCTGCCCATTGCAGGGGATTGGAACTGGATGAGCTTTAAGGTCCCTTCCAACACAAACCATTCTATTATACAAACACTGTGGGAAAACACTACTCAGCTGGCACGCACCTCAGCAAGGAACCATGCTTCCTAGCCTGAAAATGCTCTCTTCTCCTCTTGGAATACCAGCAGTGTATGCAGTCCATGCAGTGTATGTCCCAGAACTTCCTCACAAAGAACAGGAAGGCAGAACCCGAAGGACATTCGCCCAACTTGTTCTAAACCCCAACACAGCAGCTCGGAAACCTGATCTGCTCTCACGCTTTTCAGGAGCAAGTGAGTGGATAAACCGAAGCCCAAGCTACAATACCACTGCTGAGGAGCCAACTGCAGGAAAACCGTGAACGTGCTGCTCAAAACCAGCACTTCATAAAGATAAGCACCCAAACTGCCTCCTACTTCTTTAAAAGTTACATTAAAATGTTTTATATTTAGATCACCTACAAACAGAAACCTGCCTCGAGGCAGAAGTACAGCGACATGTCATTTACTAAGTTCAGAATCATTCAGGGGGTTCTCGTCATTCCCTCTTAGTTTAAGTGATTTGAAAACAGCATTTATGAAACACTGGGAGCCCTCAGTGTCCAAGCTTGAAGTCTCTGAGAGCAGCACATTGATACTGAGATCTATAAAGTAAAATAAACCAACCCCTTGCAACAAGAAAACCCCATCCCAAACTTGGGCATTATGAGAAGGAGGAAGAGATAACCAGAAGTTTCCTCATTTCCTGTTGAAGCCCAGTCACTGCTTTGGCAGTGATTCCCAAGATTTAATAAACCCTCCCAACTAAAACAGGGGCCCACACTGCATTTCTCAAGCAAACTAAAGTGTGGAGGTACCATCCTAACAGATCGGGTTAGTGCACACCACTGCTCCAGGTTTATCTGACTTAAATTACTGCTGCTGTGGGGGGAGTGAGAAAGAGCATAGAAGTGGACAGGTGAGTTGGTGAGACAACATGCTCCTGTGTTTGTACGCCCTGCAGGACAACCCCACTGAAACAACTTCATCAGGCTTAAATTCATGCAAATGGTTTGCTTTCTCTTAGGCCTTAGTCAAACTATCTGAGCAAGCAGCAGAGTGAGGACAAAAGAGCGGCTAAAAGCTCTTTCACCTCCTCAGCTACAGAAGGAGGTGTGGGCATCCATACTGACCAAGTCTCCCCTTTGCAACTGCTCACACTCTTTGTTGATCAAGGAGCATATTGTAGCCCGCACTAGTGAAAAGCACTTAGAGAGCGGTAAGCCATTTTTAATGGCATTTCAACTCTGAAGATACTTTAGCTCAATAAATCACCACCCGAATGCAAGTTCTTTATCCCACACTTCACTTCCCAAGTTTCTGCACCATTTCACAATTAATCTGCAAATCAAATGCCAATTACTCTTGACAAAACGAAATGAATACTCCATTATCCATGAGCAGCTTCTTAAAAGAGCCAGCACAAGCATATGATAGCACAAGCCTCGGTAGCAAGTTTTCATTTCTTGGTAATTCCCCGGCATCATCAACTGGGAAAGATAACAAATTTGAAACAGACCTGGAACAGTTTTACGGAAAACCACCAGCATAAAGCCTCCCCCATTTCAGAGCTAAAGTGCCTCCTGAGCTCGAGTATCATCAGGTTGCCCCTGTCCATCAAACACACCTTAATTCTGATGCAGTGTTATCACGGTTCTGTGCAAAGCTTCTTTTCAGGGAGAAACCACAACCTCTATCACCAACAGGGGAGGCCGAATCTCTTACAGCATGGCAGGGGCCTGCCCTGCTCCTTCTTATGGCGAGCTCAAAGATGGGCAGGGGGAATAAGGGGCAGGAAGACACAGGGAGATCCTCCTCCTCCCCACCACGTCAGGCTGCAGGGCGAGGACTCGGCCAGGACCGCGGCGGGGCAGCATAGGCAAGGCTGGGCTCCGGGCAGGCTCGGCAGCAGGCCCCGCCGGGCTCCTCCCGGCCTCCGAGCTCCAGCGGAGGCCTGACCAGCTCGGGCCGGGACTCAGCCCCGCCGAAAGGCCGCCCAACATCCGCTCCCAACCGCAGAGGGAGCGGGGCCTTGCGGGCCGGAGCAGGCGGCTCTGCAGGCCCTGCCGCAGGCCGGCCGCGTGCGGGGGATGTGCTGAGGGCACGGGGTGCGCCAGGCCTCGGCCAGCCCCGCGGGAACCCCTCCCGCCGCGCCGGCCCCGGGCCCGGTGAGCCACCGCCATGCTCCGGACCCCCCCCCCCCCCCCCCGCCCCGGCACCCCCCCCCCCCCCCCCCCCCCCCCCCCGCCCCCCCCCCCCCCCCCCCCCCCGCCCCCCCCCCCCCCNCCCCCAGCCAGGCCCAGGTGCCGCCCCCCCACACCCCGTACCTGCGTGCCCCGCGTCAGGCCGCAGCCGCTGAGCTGCCCGTACCGCAGCTGCTGCAGTATGTTGGTGGGCGCCGCGCGGGCTCCGCGCCGGGCTCTGCCGGGGCTCGGGCCCCCCGCCGCCTCCGCCATGGCCGCCGCGGTGCTCGCGAGCACACAAACATGAAGCGTTCCCCCCCCCACCGGGAGGTGCTTTGTACGGGGCGGGAGCAAGGACCCAGCCCCGGCAGAGCGCGGCGCGGCATGATGGGAAGCGTAGTCCAATGGGGGCGCGGGGCTGCCGGGAAGGGGAGTGGAGCACGCGGGGAGCCGAGCGGGGTAAATGGCTCCGGGGGGTAAATAAACCCCAACGGGAAACCCATCACGGGGGAACAGGCACTGTGGAGCACGGTCACAGAATAGAGCCTGGTTTGGGTTAGAAGGGACCTTAAAGCTCATCCAGCTCCAACCCCTGCCAGGGCAGGGACCCCTTCCACTGGAGCAGCTTGCTCCAAGCCCCTGTGTCCAACCTGGCCTTGAGCACTGCCAGGGATGGGGCAGCCACAGCTTCTCTGGGCCATCACCCTGGGCCAGCGCCTCAGCACCCTCACAGGGAACAGCTTCTGCCTGAGAGCTCAGCTCAGTCTCCCCTGTTGTGGCAGGTTCAAGCCATTGCCCTTGGCCTGTCCCTACAGGCCCTTGTCCCAGGTCCCTCTCCAGGTTCTCTGCAGCCCCTTCAGGCCCTGAAGCTGCTCTCAGGTCTCCCCTTCAGGAGCCTTCTCTTCTCTCCCTCAGGCTGCCCCAGCCTAGCTCTCTCAGCCTGGCTCCAGAGCAGAGCTGCTCCAGCCCTGACAGCAGCTCCATGGCCTCCTCTGCACTCGATCCAACAGCTCCATGTCCCTCTTGTGCTGCTGCCCCAGAGCTGGATCAGGGTTGCAGAGGGGGTCTCCCCAGAGCACAGCAGAAGGGCAGGATCCCCTCCCTGCTCTGTTGCTCATGCTCTGGGGGTGCAGCCCAGCACACGGGGGTAAGGTCTGGGCTCCAAGTTCTTGACTAAAGTGCAGGCAGCAGGTCCCAGGGACCCAAAAGTTGATCATGGTCCCAAAGACACAGTGGTCACCAGCAGCCACTCTCTTCCCCCCATCTGCTGCTTGGTGAAGCAACAGGCAACATACAATGTGGGAACCCAAAATCACTTAAAACACAGACCTTGATTTATATCCCATTTTATGATCCCTTTTTTGTACAGGGGACAACGGAAGTCAGTAATGACACTAGGGATTACCATGATGCTTCAGAGCACCCTCTAGCCCGTGCTGCTGCGATGGCTCTCAGTGATGTACTTGAAAGTTTTACAGCATCCCATCTTCCAGGCCTTCTCCCCACCATGCACGTGCGTGGGCATGATGATGATCACAGTTTTAATTGTGAAAAGCAAGATGTGCTAATGGATGACTTGCTGTTTGGATAAACTGCTGCTCACAGAGAGCCACTAAGCACTGCAGCTGAAGAAATGTACACATGGCAATCTGTTCACTTGCCTGCTCACGCTGCCTCAGATAAAACAGGCTGCTCTCAGTCCCTTCTCCTAGGGCTTATGTCACACTTCCCCGTTCTCCATTAAGCTTTTTGGTATGGGGTTTTTTGGCATGTTTCGGTTTTGGCCATTGCCAGCAATTCATACAAAAATCTGACTTTTTCTTCTTTTTCCTTTGCTAGCTCCATTAAAATAGTATTTCACAAGATGCCGGTTTGACCTTTCACCAACCCACAGCCTCTCCACATCCCAACAATTGCTTTTGAAATACCTCAGAGAATCCAGCCTGAAGTTCTGGGCTTTGCAGGCTGCTGAGGGCGGAGAAAAACACCACCACAGTTTTAAGTATGGCATCAGCATTGCATGCTAAATTTGAGTTCTGTCTTCTATCTTTCTCCACCCAAGCAAAGCCCGTGGTTTCCTTCCAGCCTCTGACAGAAGCCACAAGTATGCACTGGAGGTGGGACCTCCTGAGCCCTGACGTGCCTCATTTGGAAGCCATTCAAAGCTGCCACAACCCGTCTGTGTTTAACACACCTCCCATCTTGGGTTCCTGACAAAGCTCCTCTACGTTCTGTTAACATAACACAGCCACTTTTCCATTTAAAGAAAAGGCTTACTAAGGATACTAAGAAAGTCTTAGTAAGATGCTAGTGGCTCCCAAATACTGGAACAAACCAAAATTATGGCTGTCTTGTGTTATTCTGACTCACCCATCCCATAGCACCAACCAAGGTCCATCTGATTACTCACAGTAGGACAGTGACCATGGAGAGATGAGTTCTTTCAACTCCAACCGTGCTAAGGATAGGTTTTACCTTCTAAGGCCCTTTGGTTCTGCTGCTGAATGTAGCTTGTTTGTGCCTGCTCCAACTCCTCACTTCCCAGCAGGCTCGAAGAAAGTTCATCACTTTTCTGCCCCCCTTTTTTTCCCCTTCTCTTTAGAAAGAAAACTTCTTTGTAACACCAGTGTTGGATCCTCACATACATCTGTTAAAAAGACACTAATATCACATTTAAAGGTTTGGATTTGTCAGGTCAGCTGAATCCAAGAGGTTTCAAGCATTTCACCTCTTAAGAAATAAATTTTCCATAAGAGGAAGGGTCATGGGAGCTCTCTCACTGCCTGCTGCAGAGCTTCTGAACATGTTCAGCTTTCTCTGGCACCAAAGGGTGCCTTCAGTCGAAACCTTCCATCCCACCTTTATGCATGCCACGCATACAGCTGGTCCACCCTGAGGCCCACTTCACCCACTGAGCTGGCTGATGTGGAGTTACACAACTGAGGCCCAAAGGGAAGTTTGAAAGAGGAAGAAAATGGGGAAATGACATAGGAAAAGTGTGTTAAAATTCTGTAAGAAGGAAGCAAGCTCCACTGCAGGGTAAACTAAACCTCTGCTAGTCCACACTCCATCCCAGTTTGCAGATGACACTACCTGGACATTTATTAAACCGGTTTCAGGCATTTAGTACTGATGACCCACGCTGGTTCTAGACATGAAAGAACCAAGAACCTTGCTGTGTTGCCAGTGCTCTCCTTCCCCCACAGCATCCTTCAGCTTGACAGACAGGAACCACCTCAAACCCAACAGATTTTCTCAACTGGTCATTAATCTCTTAGGTAAAACACATGTTCCTGAAGAGGCCAAGGATAAAAGGTGGAGCACATCACAGAAGAGACTTAAAGGCTCAAAGGTTAAGATATACCTTGTGATCCCAGCTTTTCCCCTTATAACAGGCAACTGTTCAGGCTCCTTTTTATAGAGCAGTGTCTACCCTGCATAAGCCTGTAAAACCTCAAACCAAACTCACAATGGAATAATCACAGAATGGAATTAATCCCAGTCTGGTTTGTATTGGAAGGGACCTTAAAGCTCACCCAGCTCCAACCCCTGCCAGGGCAGGGACCTCTTCCACTGGAGCAGCTTGCTCCAAGCCCCTGTGTCCAACCTGGCCTTGAGCACTGCCAGGGATGGGGCAGCCACAGCTTCTCTGGGCACCCTGGGCCAGCGCCTCAGCACCCTCACAGGGAACAGCTTCTGCCTATTATCTAATCCCCTTCCTGAGCTGCTGCTCATGCTCTGGGGGTGCAGCCCAGCACACAGGAGGGTTCTGGGCTCAAGCGCACACTGAAGCTGGGTCATGGGGAACTTCTCCTCACCCAACACCCCCTCAGAGGTGTTCTACCCAGTCTCTCCCAGCCTGTGTTTGTGCTGGGGATTACCCTGACTCAGGGGCAGGACCTTGCACTTGGCCTTACTGAACTTACTATTCAGGCACCCAATTGGTTTGAGATAGGCAGTAACAGCTGTGTATCTGAATCACATCTGACAAATAAGCCGTAGCAAAATTTAATGGGAAGCTGCTTCACTTCCTAATAAAATTCACATTGTGAGGTACAACACTTTCCATTATGAAACAAACAAACAAAAATATATTCCCAGAGTCTGACTCAAGTTCAATAATTTAAATTGATGAGGAAAACAGAATCAGGTGTTATCCAGGAAGACCTGTCCCAGTACTGCAAGCTTAGAGTTAAAAGGCTGACTGGGGCAACTCAGAAGGGAGTGTGAGCTCTTCTTGGAGTTCCTCTTCTCTCCACCTTTCTCTGATGAAGCACCTTCAGGGCCTTTTGCACCTTCCCCTTCACCATGGGTGGAAGCTCTTTTTAAAGTCATTTTCTTGGGTTTGTTCAGGGAGTAGAATTCCCGCATCAAATCCTCCACCTCCCACTGCTCTTCCTTACACTTCTTACAGCAGTGCAGGGCAGCAGGGTCGATGGGATGAGCTTCAGTGTTGAAGACGTATCCTCCGGCATTCAAGATGCATTCCCCATATGGTGTAATCACAACATCAAAGTCTGATCCGTCATTGTGAATGAAGTTGTCTGGATCAAAGAGCAGGTACAAGTATTTGATTGTTTCAGCCAAAAAGAAGGATTCCATGCGATTATCCAGCCTGTGATCCCGCAAGTCTTTGATCTACAGGAGAAGAAATACAGTGGGTTACAGTAATATTGAATTCAGTAAGCCATGAACTGAGGGGAAAATGTAAACCCAGCAATTCATTTCAGTTAAGCAGCGTAGGATGGCACAAATTCACCCTGTATTTTAAACAGATGTATGCAAATACAGCAACAAGGTTCTAGATGTTTGGAATTAGCACAGTCTAGTGATAAGGAACAGGAAAAAAACAAGCAGGAGAAATGCATTCCCTAACTGGGCAAGGAGGAAAAGAGGGAGGAAGCTTCCCATCATTTTCCCTACCAAGAAAGCCCACAACACGAGACTTTTACCTACTTCCCAATCACAAAGCTTAATTCCCAGTATTTATATGGAGTTTTTTGTAAAACAGAGCTTGAAATCGTCCACTGAATGATTTTAGAGAACTCACACCCTGCAGTTCTCTTGTGTTTGATCAGATTTTCAAGGCACAGTGAGAAATCACAACCACACAATTGGCAGGCAGAGCCTGCACACGAGCCTTCCTGCTGGGTGGAGCACCAAGCAGCTAGCAAGACATAAGAGGCATGAGAAGCTGCTGTTGTCTCATGCTTGGGCTCTGCTGCCCATGCCAGAATTCAGCCACTGTTCAGGATATAAGGGAAGTGACCACCAGAAACATAGGCTGCCATTTCCAGGTCAGCTTCAGAGAAATACAAGGTGCTTGTTTGAAAACAAAATCATGTTTCAACTAAAGCAACCACTTGCCTCAATGGCAAAGTATCATTTCTGAGAACACTTTCTGAGAGCTGATATTTAGCAGCCATTCAGCTGACTTAGCAGTTGATTTAACACTTACAGTTGCAAATCCACAGTCCACCTTGCTGATTTTCTCTATTGACTCCACTGCATCTCTTCCCAGTTCCAAGAGTGTGGGATCTCTTGTAGCACGGTACAGATACATCGCGCTCTCAATCAGCTCTGCAAAAGAACCCCAGACATTTGCAAGCATCAAGATTAGCAAGCCATGGATACAGGGAAGAAGAGAGATTCCTTTAACTACTTCCTAAACACTGCTTCAGGATGCTGAGGTGAACAGCGCAGCTTGCCTTGTGTCTCCCCTGGCTCATAGCATTTGCTTCTCCTGAGGATGTGCTACAAAGAAATTCACTGTAACCACATTGCATCAGCTCAGGTAAGAGTGAATAATGCTCCCCTCCCACATTCAGGGAGTGGGAGGGTAGTAAAAGAGAGTAAGATTAGAACTCAGATGTCAGAGGAAGAAAAGAAAGATGCTTCTAGAAAGAATTATGAAGAAATTCAACCCCCAAAATGCAATTTTTAATACTGTGAGAAGCCTCAAACTGGGGTATCTAAAACACCACTAAGCAAGCACTGTGGAAATATTCTATACTGGCAATGTATGCATTGTGATGTGTTTATTTACTAAGAAACTGGGATGCTATAATACATTTTGGGATGTTATAATACATTAGGAGTTAATGCTGATGAGTATTTTTGGTACAAGTGTCCAATTCAAAACCATCTTTGATTAAAGGAGGATGAATGCTCCCTCTCTGGCAGTGTTCAAGGCCAGGCTGGATGGGGCTTGGAGCAACCTGTCCTAGTGGAGGAGTCCCTGCCTGTGGCAGGGGGCTGGAACTGCATGAGCTTCAAGGACCCTTCTAACACAAAGCACTCTGGGATTCTATGAATGTAGATGTCACCTGAACACTCAGCTCTAAAGGAAATTAATTATTCTAATTATTCAGATTATGCCACTGTAATATCACAGACAACATACAATCCTATTATATATATTAACATAGATATCAATAATATGTAACATTAATAATATTACATACTATATAACTATGCATTATAATATATAATATTATATATTATAATTATATATAATTATAGTAATAATATAATACATATTAATTATATATATATTAAGCTGAGCTGAGCTTTACTAGTGTAACTAGAATTGGTTTATTTGGGGAACTCAGCAGAACTAGTGGTCTGTCCATACTCGCTTTCACATCCTAAATGTAAAGAACATGAAGCAGTCACATCAACATTTTGCATGACTTCAAAACATCCCATGTCGGACAATCTAACACTTATACATGTCAAAACCTACACTGGGAACCCAGCTCATTAACATACCTCATTTATATAGTAATACTATGGTTTGCTTCCTCTAAATGTAGCCCTGCCTGTGTGAAAGGCTTTGACTATGGAGATCACTGGTAAAACGAATGCAGGAACTAAGTCAAAGCAAAACTAGGAAGGAACTTTTAGGGGGTAGGCAACATCTGATTGTACCACCAGAGCAAGAGCAGCATTCTATGTTCCTTTTGATTTCACTTCTGCTTACCAGGCCTGAGTGGATATCCTTCCCTCTTGTCCACTGTGTAGCCCTGGGGAATGTTGTAGAACTCTGGCAGCCCACCAAACTGCTTCCAGACAGTGTAGTAGTTGAGGAAGGTTCTCATGGCATTATCTACATCCCCTATTAGGCTCTGAGAGAGAGGGAACAATTAGCAAAGCAACATCTGGGTTAAGAAGAAACAGCACAGGAATCAATAACACTGCCATAGTTGAAGCAAGAGATAGTGACAGAAATGGGTTGCTCAGGTCTGAGGGGTGTAACTAATACTTGGGCACGATGTCTTGAGACTGAAGAGTAGACAGATGCTGCTTTTCTGTTGGATCACAATCCACACACCTGAAATTATACGAAGTCTCTATGATTTTCAGTTATAGAAGGTTGTGTTTATTCAGTCAATGTTTCTTTTAGTCAATACAGCATCCAGTCTATTTCAACGGGGATAAAGTCCCAGACCTTTGGTCTGATCAGAAAGCAAACCATGACCAGGAAAGGATTCATACAAATAAAGCATTTATGAGGTGGTGGAAAAAGATGTGTGATTTTCTTTTTCCTTACATTCCCACCTAGATTATGAGCCCACTGTCAGTGGAGTTTGCTACAACAAAACTACCCTCTGTCATGCTTAATGGAAGCCTTTTTACAGACCATAAAGTCAACATCTGCTCAGACTAGGGCAGATTTCACCAGAGACCAAACCAAACTTTTAAAGTAGCACAGATGAGGTTCTATTCAGAACTTCAGTATTAAAAACAGATGAACAAAATCACCACATGGTATTACAGCTCCTACCTGTAGGCCTGGCCAGTAGGCCTCCAGGGACTGAAACACAGGCATGGACACTGTTCCTTTGTACATCTGAACCCAGAGGTACCAGTCATCAAACTTTGTGTAATTTTTGATAGCTTTATTATATTCTATAGAGAAACACAGAGGGGTTGGTAACAGCAACAACAAAAATATCTCTTCTTTTAAGAGCAAGAGAAGCCCCTTTTTCACTTGAATCATGATAAACGACTGACTCCTAAGGATGCTCACTTTGGTTACTCTTTGTCATCACAGACTGTTCAAAATTATTACAACAAAGGCTTCAGCCTTGAATCACAGAATCACTGAATGGCTTGGGCTGGAAAGAACCTTAAGACCATCCAGTTCCAACCCCCCTGCCACGCCTTATACCAGACCATGTCACCCAAGGCCCTGTCTAACTTGGCAATGTACCCTATTAGAACCTACATCTTCCACAGTCCCACATACAAAGTTTTTACAAGGAGCCAATCCTGGGACCCTTCATTCAGGACACAAACTACTCACCCAGAAACATGGACATCAGCTCCTCATCCTGCAGGAGAATGGCTCCTTTGACAAGGTATTCAAAGTAGGAGTCCACTCCTGCCCCAATGCCAGCATCTTGTGCCACCCACTTGGCAGTTATCACATCAATGTGGTTGCCAACCTGGAAGAAGCAAGGGAGGACAAAAACGGGAGTTAAAGGGAAAAAAAGCTTATCCGCTAAACAATAATGAATGCCCACACCACCACCACACAAGACACCTTTCAGCTTCCTTTACACTCTATTTCACAGATCCAGTGTCCATTCCAGCTAGTATTTACTCCACTGCAAGACACATTTATCAGTATCAGAGAAGTACAAACCGTGGAAAGTGTAATTTTACCATTTCAAGCTTCTAATATGAACACTGCACTGGCCAAACCAAAGCACCACTATACTACTGTAAAAAGGCACAATTTCAACATGATGTGACTGGTCCTAATTCTGATCTTACAAGAGAGTAAAGAAGAATGAAGAGGTCCAGAAACAGAAAACAAGGATGTCAAAGGCATGAGAGCTGCCATTTAAATAGATCCTTCACACCTGGGACTCTTCAGCCTAGAAACAGACCCAGCTGATGGAGTATAAAATACACGAAAACCAGCTACTGAGTTTCTTTCCTGAACAAGACTTAGAGGTATAAACCAAAACTAAATAGATGCCAAAGCAAACAGAAGGAAACACTTCTTCATACAGCCTGTTACAAATCTGTTCCTCTTTACATACACAACACTAGGAGATCACATGGCTTCAAAAAGCAGCTATAGAATTCTCTGAAGAAAGACTGAACACAGAGATAATACTTCTAGCTCTGGCTAATCCTAAATCACCAAAGCTGTAGAGGCTGGTAACATCCTGTTGCACTTACCACACTTGTATTTTCTTCTGTAGGCCATTGTCCCAGCAAGCATCAGACAGACCTTTCATTTAATCTCTTAGAGCTGCTGTTACAAAACCAGCAATACCCAGAGGGAGGTGTTGATCTGTTCTGGAGCAGAACAATGGCATAATGTTGGGCAGAGATGTGGATGCTGCAGGTGTTCACGAACAATGTGAAATACAAGACTTCAGCCCAGTTCTTAGCACTGGTTATTTATCTAGTTCTATCTCCTCTCTCTTTATGCTTTTTTGTGCTTAGAACTGTATTCAGAAAGCTACACAAAAAGCAAGCCAGCAAATTCAAAGTCCATTCTTCACTCACCAGCCCAATATCTGAGCGATTCTTCCACAGTGCCTTCAAAGCCTTCCTGGCAACATTCTCAAACACTGGATCACCAGTGAGGTGGCTTAAAGTGGCAAATTCCACTATAAATGTCCCAATTCCAGCAGTACAGGTAACTGGGGTCTCCCCAGGGTTTACACCATGCAGCAAGTTCACTGTTCCATATGGCATCCCAGTTGGGGTCTGAAAAGCTGAAACATAAGGTTTGTGGTTCCCTCTTATGTCTGACACTCTCAAACATGTGACTCACATTCCACTGCACACAGGCAAGAAGCAGCATTGGAGCAACTGCAGTAACTGCAAAGAATGAAATGAGAAGTAGAATGTGATCCTGGGAGGGCCAGAGGGGGCCCCCCAAGCTACCCAGAGTCCTGGGAAGGTACTCCAGATCCCTTCCAGCCTGCCCAGAGCAGCAGACTGCATCCCTGCCTTTATTTCTTACAGCACAAGCAGGGAAGTCAAAATAAACTAAACCCACTGGACAGCAAAGTGCAAACACTGAGCTTGTGATTGCTGAGTAGTTGCCCCAGGTGCCCACCACACAAGGAAACAGTGCCATGCTATCAGGGACACATCCCAGCAGCAGCTCATAAAGAGGTAGATAAGGCTGCATCTTACTGTCTTTACAAGCTGCTGTTTCACAGCCTTTATTTTTTATCTTAAACGTGTTTTCCCTCAACAAGCAACAAACAAATTGACGGTTTAAGCACATATAACACTTGGCATGCATTTATCCAACTGGTATCCTGCACTTCGCAATGTTCTCCTAGAAAACTAAACTTGGTTTGAGCTCAGGGAACACAGAACTGTTTATGAGCATGCTCCTCAAGCAACACCACCTTCACCGAAGACACCAGTCACCTCATGAGCCACAGCACAGTGCCACAGACCACAGGAGCTCTTACCTGGTAGGAGCTTGCGAGCTGCTTCCTCTGCCATCCTCAGGAGAGGACCAGAGCATGGCCAGCCCACTTCCACCTCAACACCAGCTTTCTTGGACAGCAAGTGAGCTGAGAGGAGGCCACCCACCACTGGAAGAAGCACAGTAACAATCACAGAGTGGTTTGGGTTAGAAAGGACCTTAAAACTACCCAGTTCCAATCCCCTGCCATGAGCAGGGACACCTCACTGTTGATCATGTTGCCCAAGGCTCTGTCCAGTATTTACTATTTCTCTGGGCAAGCTGTTTCATTGTCTTACCACCCTCAGGGTGAAGAACCCCATTAAAGAAGCTGGGCAGGAGTCAAATCTGATACCCATTGTATTTATCATGATGCAGGGGCAGTGTTTGGGGGAAGAAAAATGAGATGGCTCATCCTTAACAGCCAGGACACAGCCTAATTCAACATGCCACAGAAGAGTGGTTTGCTTCTTCGTGCCTGCTCACAACAGGTAGCAGACTTATTTCTTCCATTAGTTTAGAAGCATCAGATCCTTCTTGCCCTACTACACCTGCACTGCCCTGCAGACAGTCAGAGAGTTAACAGTATAATGAACGTGAACCTCTAATAGAGGAATTAATTTCTTCCATACCGTTTACTACTATGTGTAAAGTGACACAGTGTCCTGTATTACTTTATATTTTATATAATACAATCTTAAATTCCTTGGAGGAAAGCATCCAGGCCAGAGTTAGCACAGAGAAATTACAGTGCTGCAAGAACTGCCTTAGAGATATTTGATAGGAGAAACACAAAAAGCAGAACTAACAGTTCTGCTCCCTGACAGTGTCTTTTAGTTGGATGGCACTGAAGGAATTCAGCATTCAACTGGGTACAAGATGTGTGAGTTTCAATAAAGACAGTCAAGTTTCACTTATGACACTAAAGCAAGAAATTAATAACCTCTACTTCAAAACAGTATGGAAACCCATGATGTAATCTGTGGTGTTTCAGTGGAAAAGCTGTCTATTTCAGAGCTGCAGACCTGGCACCAGCACACTGGGACTGCCACGTCTGCTTCTATTTGCACTGAGGCAGGAAGCAAAGAGCTGACATGCAAAGACCAACAGGAAGTGACATCTGTTTGGGATTTTTCTGTTGGTTTAAGTGTCCTCTCGCACTGCATGTACAAACTCACTCTGTGCCCTGCCTCACATGACCTCTGGGTACAGCTCAGAGGCTCCTACAGAAACACTGTGGAAAAAGGCCACCTCACCTCGAATGTTAGTTTCAAAGACAGATGCATTGACATCAATATCAAAATCCACCCCTTCCTGCAGCACACCAACAACTCGCTGGAACTCGGAAACGTTTCCCAAGATCTGCAGGGAACAACAGAGAACAAGGCTTAGAGTTCACAGGAAATCAAAGGTGCAAGTCAGTGTTAGGGACTAACTGTTGGTTTGGTTTATTATTTTGTGAAATCATTAATTATAAAGAGTACTTAAAAAAGTGACAACCAGCCTCATCTGGCCTGTACCAGCACCAGTGCGGCAGCAGGGCCAGGGCAGGGATTGTGCCCCTGCACTGGGCACTGGTGAGGCTGCACCTCAAATCCTGTGCTCAGCTCTGGGCTTCTCACTACAGGAGAGGCACTGAGGGGCTGGAGCGGGGCCAGAGAAGGGAATGGAGCTGGTGCAGGGCCTGGAGCACAGGGGTGATGGGGAACGGCTGAGGGAGCTGAGGGGTTCAGATGGAGAAGAGAAGGCTCAGGGGGGACCTGATGGCTCCCTGCAGGTACCTGAGAGGAGGATGGAGCCAGGAGGGGCTGGGCTCTGCTCCCAAGGCACAAGGGATGGGACAAGAGGAACCGGCCTCAAGCTGCCCCAGGGCAGGTTTAGATGGAGCTGAGGAACAATTCCTTGCCCATAGGGTGCTCAGGCATTGGAACAGGCTGCCCAGGGCAGGGCTGCAGTCACTGTCCCTGCAAGTGTTCACACACTGTTGAGACGAGGCCTCAGTGCCATGGGTTAGGGGTGGCCTTGGCAGTGCTGGAGAACAGTCAGACTTGATGATTTTAAAGGGCTTTTCCAACCCAGCTGATTCTTTGATCTCATTCCAAAACGCTTTCTCTACACACACTGTAGGTCTTTATCCTGAGTCTGAAGGTGTGGGGCCAAGGGCCAGAGCACAGTGACACGTGAAGGCTCCCCTGTCAATCAGTGACTGAGCTGGTGTTACCGTGTAAAACACAGGTGTGAAGGAGGCTGACAGCAGCCTTGAGCGGCTGAAGGCCGGGCCCCGGGGCTGGTGCCAGCCCGTACTCACTAGCAGCGTGTCCAGGGCGTCGATCAGTGTGAGGGAGAAGCTGTGCGAGGAGAGAGGCGCGGTGAGGCCCGGCGGCAGCACCCAGCGGCGGGGCTCCCAGGCCCGGCCCCGCGGCGGGCGGGCGGGCGGGCGTGGGGGCTGCCCCGGCCGGCCCCTACCTGCCCCAGGTGTCCTGCCCGTCGCAGGTGAGCGGCCGCAGCTCGTCGTAGGGGAAGGCGCTCTCCAGGTAGTGCTCGTAGGCGTGGTAGAACATGGCGCGCACCCGCTCCCTGCGGCACAGGCACACAGCGCTCAGCCCCGCTGCGGCTGGTGCCGCCCGGCCGCCCCGCCCGGCCCCGCACTCACCGGTAGGAGCCCACATCCGGCCCGCGGGCGGCAGCGCCGGGACCCGCCGACGGCCCCGGGAGCTGCAGCGCACAGAGACACAGCAGGGACCCGAGCGAGCGCAGCACATGCGCCGCCATGACGGCACCACCGCCCCCCCAGGCAGCAGCCAATGGCAGCGCTAGGGGCAGGAAGCGCACGCCGCCGGAAGTACCTTCACGCGGGGCGTCCCCTTCCGGCGCTTCCTGGGCTGTGGGAAGATGGCGGGGTAGAAGGGATGCTGTTACCGGATGAGCATGGCCGGGACTCCCCATGGCAGGCACCGGGGGCGCCTGCGGGCAGCAGTGGGCAGAAACGGGCAACAATAGGCAGCAGCGGGCAGCGGTGGGCAACTGTAGGCACCATTGGCCAACAGTGGGCTGCAATGGGCAACAACGGGTACCAGTGGGCGGCAGTAGGCAACAATGGGCAGCGGTGGGCAATTGTGGGCAGTATTGGCCAACAATGGGCTGCAGTGGGCAACAGCGGGCACCAATGGGCAACAATGGGTACCAATGGGCAGCAGTAGGCAACAATGGGCAGCAATGGGCAGCAGTAGGCAACAATGGGCAGCAATGGGCAACATGGGCAGGCAGACTTGACAGCAGCTCTGCAACCTGGAAGTAGATACAAGTACCTGAGCTCTTGTAGTGGTGATGTGTGTGGTAATGACATGGTACCAGCGGTGGTGCCTGCTGCCAGGGAAGAAGAGATGGTTCCTGGCACCATCCCTGTGCATTCCTGTGTGGCAGTGGGGCAGGAAAGGGCGCAGGATATTCGAGGACCAGCTGGGAGGTTTCTGGCCTGTGGGTTGCCCTCCTGACAAACCATCCTCATGGTCTTTTTTCCCCTCTTAAATCCAGTTTTGTGTGGTGCATCCAGACCTGCTTCAGAAAATACAGTGAGCCTGCCCCATGGAGCTGTGTGGTGCTGCCACCCTCTGCAGTGTAGAGGGCCAGCACATCCTGGGGTGATGCTCAGTGTCGCAGCAGGACAGGCTCTGAGGCAGCCTGGCCCACAGCAGCCCTGTTCCCTGCAGAAGCAGTGAGTCCCCAGGGATATCTGTGCTGTGGCTCACGCCAGGGAAGGTTTCTGTGCTCACACTCCTCATGCGATTACACTGATTTTAGCACCCTGCTCTTGAAACAGCAGGTTGCGTTTTAACATCAGAGTGATTGGCACATCCCTTGCTACACCTGCACCGATAGACTTCAGCTGATCCACAGTGAATCTTTCCTTTTCTCTCCATGCATGCCTGTAGGGGAGGAGGAGTGAGGTGGGACCGAATAATGGAGAGCAGAAACAAGAAGTAATAATCCAGTCCTCTTTTGTGACAAAGGTGCAGCGTAGAGAAATCAGTACTGAACCAGCTTGCTCACAGGAGAGGAAGGGATGCAAATAACCCAATGCTTTGCCATTTCATGCTGGCATTTGGCACTGGGAGGGCTGGCTGTTGATGTTTAATGACAAAACCCACTTTTTACCCCACGGCTCCTCTCTGGGGCTGTCCCACTAGGTGTCAGTGCACACTCGTGTTCCCGTGTGTGCCCACAGCTCTGCTCCATGCGGCAATGAACAGCATATTGTTCGTTTGCTGCAGCTGTAATTTAGGTTTCTGGGGCCATATATCATAAGGCTGTCTGCTCGCTTATTCCATGGCTCAAGGCTGCTGGAGTATATCTCACTGTTCCTGGGGAAATCAGCCTCTTGAAGCTGATTTCACTAAAAGCTGTCACAGTACATTACTGGAGTGCTTTTTATTAAAGTTTATTTTCCAGACTGATATTTAACAGTGTTCTAGACCACTGTCATTTACCATCGGCTGGAACAGCAACTGCTCTATCAAAGTCACTTACTGCATTCTAAAAGTTGACTCAGGTATTTTTAACCAGACAAAGTGTGTGAGTGGAAAGAAACCCAGGACAAGACAGAGGCAGAGCCCCACAGCGTCTGTTCCCTGGCATCATGGCACTGGAGGAAGGGGACTCCACGGAGGCAACATCACAGACACTAATTGCACTAATTGAAGTGCTGTCATTAGTGCTTGCACGCTCTAAGCATCTGAAAAACATTTTCATGGAGAAGAATGTAGCAAAGCGTAACAAAATCAGCTGTTCATCATGAAAGAGCTTTTTGTCAGCTTGCAAGGACCAGGAATAGCAAAGATCAAAGCAAGGGATGAGCAGAGGATGATGTAAATGGGCTCCTGAAGGGGAGACCTGAGAGCAGCTCCAGTGCCTAAAGGGGCTGCAGGAAACCTGGAGAGGGGCTTGGGACAAGGGCCTGTAGGGACAGGCCAAGGGGAATGGCTTGAACCTGCCAGAACAGGGGAGACTGAGCTGAGCTCTCAGGCAGAAGCTGTTCCCTGTGAGGGTGCTGAGGCGCTGGCACAGGGTGATGGCCCAGAGAAGCTGTGGCTGCCCCATCCCTGGCAGTGCTGAAGGCCAGGTTGGACACAGGGGCTTGGAGCAAGCTGCTCCAGTGGAAGGGGTCCNGTGTTGAAGGCCAGGTTGGACACAGGGGCTTGGAGCAAGCTGCTCCAGTGGAAGGGGTCCCTGCCTGTAGCAGGGGTTGGAGCTGGGTGAGCTTTAAGGTCCCTTCAGACACAAACCAGGCTGGGATTCTGGGAATTGTTGCTGCAGGGACTGAGCAGTGCCTGGGATAGCCAACGGGATCAGAACTGGGTTGGTTGTGTTTGGTGCTGTTTCTGGGTGCAGTTGTGAGAGCACTTCAGGCAGCACCTGATTGAGCACCCTGGGCTGGACTGGGAAGGCAGCCGGAGCTGCCTCCTCCCAATCACTTCCTGCTCTGCCTCCTGACACAGCCACAGGTTTATTGCAAGCCCCACTGAAACAAGGGGATTTTGTGTTGCCACCAGAAGCCCCATCATTGAGGGCTGCAGAACTGTCTGTCTTGTGTCCAGAGGAGAGATCACCCTGTCTGTGCTGCTGCGGCTGCTACAAGGTCCCTAAGCATAGGAGATGCAGCAGCTTCCAAGTAGTGGTGTGGCAACCACCTGTGTGTTCATTAATAAACACAAACACAACTGGTAGCATGGAAATTGTTTGGGAGAAAGGGTGGTTCTCAGTGTGGCTGTGGCACATACTAGAGGAATATTACTGTGGAGTGTGTATAATATACAAGTTACATAGGCTTTGATGCAATAAATCACAGAAGATGCAGGGACAGAGCATGCTTTAGGCTGCATTAGGGTCAAGTGCTGCTTCATCTGCCTCACTCCAGCTTGTCCGGGTGTCTGTACTGGCAGAATAATAGGAAGTTTTATTTGGCTGTGGGAGAGGTTGTCATTACAGAGGTGTTCAACATTTGGTTTATGACATCTTTAGGCTGAGGACTTGTTTACTACTTGCTATTACCATAAGTGGTGCTGTTGCCCTGCTTGCAGTTTTGATGGCCATTAAGATGGAAACTATGTAAATGAGGATTGTCCATTAATATTTATAATCCATGGTGGAGTGTGAGAGTTTGTGATGAGAGGAACTGTGAGCAGGAGGTTTATGAACACTGAAAACTGTTGCTAAGGTGGTTCTCTTGAAATCATTTTCCTTTGCAGCCCAACATCCATTCTTAATTTTAGTAGCACACATAGCAGGGTGGAAACGATGATTGATTTTCCTCCAAGTGCTGTGGGCTGCTTCAGTCGAGATTTCACTCTAAAAGACTAGACATTTCCAATTGCTTTTTATAACTTCAGAATTGATTTTATTTGTTTAGCACCTGACTAACATAATAAAAGAGAAAAGAAATCCAGCTAAAGAGAAGACACAGCAAACTGACAGACTGCCTGGTTTGTGGCTTTCCTTTTGGTGCTGTGATTTTTAGCCGTGCTGCAATTGAAGCAGGAAAGAGATGGACTCCCAGCTGCCTAGGGGTGACTGGTGAGGTGTCCCAGCACTGCACAGCCCTGCTCCCCGCAGCAGAGAGTATGAGTAGGGGAGGTCTCACCAAGAAGGCACTTAGCAGGCAGAAACAACAGCAGAAGATGAGAAAGGGAGAGCTGACATGGCATCACTCCGGCATAGATTCATAGAAGAATGAGGGTTGGAAAGGACCTTAATACCATATAGTTTCAACCCCTGGCTTCAACCGAGTCTCTTTAAACCTCTTAATGTTTTTTCTTTCACTAACTAACTAACTAAACTAACAGACTAATGTAGTTGCAGGAACTGTAGGTAGGCAGCAACCAGAGAATTAATGCAGTGAGGCCTCCTGTTCCAAACAGGTCTCTTCCAAAGAGAGCCATGCAGAAGCTGTCTGCACTGCATTCCCAAAGAATGATGGCTTTATATAGAGTTTGAATGCTTTATGCAAGTCTGGCTTGCTGTTGGGAATTTGACAAGTGAGAAAGCAAAAATAAAACCCAGTTTGCATCAATGCGACTTGGTTTTTAGTATGGGGATTTATGCACCCATGTTACCTGACATTGATGGGTTCCAGAGCTGCCACATATGTGTGAATGTGCCTTCATTTTTGTCATGGTTTAAACCCAGCCCCGCAGCTCATTCACTCACTCAACCCCCGCTTTCTTGCCCTCCCCCTGCTCCTGGAGGGATGGGGAGGAGAATCAGAAGAATGTAACTCCCACAGGCTGAGATAAGACCAGTTCAGTAACTAAGGTATAACACAAATCACTGCTGCTGCCACCAATAATAATAATGATAAAGGAAATAACAAGGGAAAAGAATACAGCATCTCACCAACCACTGACAGATAACTCACAACACCCCAACCCAACCCAACTGAGCACTGACTGATACCTCCTCCAACCCCCCCCAGAGCAGTCGCCCTTCCGGGTCACTCTCAGTTACATCCTGGCCATGACGTGCTGTGGTATGGAATAGCTCTTGAGTCAGTTTGGGTCAGGAGTCCCGTCCCTGCTTCCTCCCGGCCTCCCCTCCTCCCTGGCAGAGCATGAGGCTCACAAAGTCCTTGGTCAGAACAAAACATTTGAGCAGTAACTAAAAACATTCCTGTTATCAGTTCTGTTCCCAACTGAAAGTCAAAAACACAGCTGCACCAACTACTAAGAAGAAGAAAAAAATGACTGCTACTGCTGAACCCAGGACAGTTTTCTTTATTTGAGCTTGGATTTTCCATAGGGATTGTGGCTTTGATATATTTTTACCAGGAAGATTTAGAGGTGCTCAGAAGATTGGTGTCTGTAGAACACAGATGGGCCAACAAGGGACAGGCCACGGGGCAGGGACCCCTTCCACTGGAGCAGCTTGCTCCAAGCCCCTGTGTTCAACCTGGCCTTGAGCACTGCCAGGGATGGGGCAGCCACAGCTTCTCTGGGCCCCCTGGGCCAGCGCCTCAGCACCCTCATTTGATTTTGACCTTGAAGTTCAAAAGACTTGTATGTCTGGGAGAATCCCCATCTTTCACACTCACGCGGTGAACCTGATGAGAAGGGCTGATTTTACAGCTGGAGAGAAGCAAGGAGAAATCCCTCCCTCTGAAACACAGAGGAAGCAGAGATGCTTTATTCCCTAATATATGGCCATGTAAAACAAATTCACTGAAACTTGCCACCGCACCAGGATCTCCTTCTGTTAGTAATAAGGCAGAGAGGTGAGTTTGTTTCTCAAAGCAGGAGAGCAGGAGAGTGTAACTGCACCGGTAACCACTGCCGAAGGGGTGCAGGACAAGGGGCAGGTAGGTTTGGAGCTTCTGTGTGGATTTCCCTTGTGTTTGGGAAAAGGGAATTTTGAACCATGCAGAGGTGCATCAGAGCAGACCTGAGAAGTCACTTTTTAGTGGTGTCCGTGGCAGTGCTGTGCTAACGGTTGATGGTCTTAAAGACCTTTTCCAACCCGTTTGAGTCTGTGGTTCTGGTTCTCTCTAGCATTCACCTCCTTTTTGCCTTTTTCTGTTTGCTTTCAATCTAAAGCTACTTTATTGCCACTACACAAAGTACGTCATATGTATGCTATGCATTAAGGCAGGCAGGTGACAACCCTGATGGCTACCTTCTGTCCCTAGACTTACTTTTTGACAGGGGTAAGTAGTAAGCTGCTCCCTGGTAGCGTTGTTTCAACCTGCTTGGGGTAATTGGCAAACCCTCAAAGGCTCTGTGGAAATTACATTGATATTTGATAATGCTAATTTGTGACACAGAAATCACCATGAAAACAGCCCAGCCCATTCCTGTGCGACTCGGAAAGCTCATAACGTGCTTATGAACAAGCTGTGATTCCTGGAGACCCACAGATTCAAGCAATGAGTGTTTAAGGAGAAAAGAAACCCAGTGCCCAAAACTTGCTCAAAGGTCTCCAGTAAGGCTGTGGCTGCTCTCCTGAGCTTGGTGCTGTGCTGGCTGGAGGCTGCTCTCATATAACTCCTTTAGTCACTAAAGGATAGTCCCCTGGGGAATGTGGTGATCTGTGTGGGGGAGCAGGCTGGCAGGGGCTAGCATCCTGCATCCCAGCACCCTGTGGCATCTAGGTGCTGCTTCCACATCCATGGGCTGTTACCTGAAAGGACTTCCCTAAGGCCTCAGCTCTGCAGCTCCCAGCAGGACCATAGGGATGTTTTGACATCCTTTTTGCTGCTTGGAAAAGCCATGGATGAGGACAGCTTTTGATGGGGAGAACCAGCCTGGAGCTGGCCACTTCTGCAGCAGCCTAAACAGAGATGGCAGCCAGAAAGCGAGGGGCTGGCAAAGATCTTTGTGTAGAAACCTCTCTGGCAAACATTTGGTGGTTTGTAGAGAACTGAAAGAATGAAAACTTTGCTTTAAAAGCTAAACTTTCAGTTTTCAGTTGTTTGGGATGATTGATAAAAATCAAGCATGTTTTCAGTGGCAGTGAGTTTCCAGAGCAGGGTTTGGTGGCTAACCACCCGCTCCCTCCGCGGTCAACCTGAGCGGTTTCGAAGGCAGTTTTAGAATCAATAGAATGAATTAAGCCTACAAAAGACCTTTAAGATCATCAAATCCACCCATTCCCAAGCACTGCAAGGGCACCCCTAACCCATGGCACTGAGGCCTTGTCTCCACGGTGTGTGAACACTTGCAGGGATGGTGCCTGCAGCCCTGCCCTGGGCAGCCTGTTCCAATGCCTGAGCACCCTGTGGGCAAGGAATTGTTCCCAATATTCAGTCTAAACCTCCCTTGGTGCAGCTTGAGGCTGTTTCCTCTTGTCCTGTCACTTGTTCCTTGGGAGCAGAGACCAGTTTTGCACCTGAGTCACTGGTCTGTGTCTACAGAGTGCTCCTACCCCTGTGGACAGTACTATGAGACACGGGTAGCTCCTGGGAGCATGGGAGCCCCTGGAGGGCAACTGCTTTCACTGTGGCCTTGTGATGCTCTGGTCTTCTCTCCTTCCAGGGAAAAGCCCGTTCTGCTGCTGGCTGAAGGCAGACGAGTGACCACAGCGCTGCAGAGGAGTCAGGCAGGTGACAAAGCTGCCAACATGGGAATTATTGTTAAGGAAATCTCCGTGTCTGTTTTCTTAATGATTATTCTGAGTGGTCAAACAGCATCTGTGTCACCAGAGGACTGTTTGCCTGGCAGTTCTGCTGCTGCTGTCTGCACCCTCAAATGTCAGTGTCAGTCAGGCTGCAGGGCTCCTTCCTCCCTGGTTCGAAGATGATATTTATTTCTCCTCTGTTAGTGTCTTAGAGAGCCTGGAAGACAAGTGCTGGCTCTGCTTTCATGGGGCAAAATGCATGTATTGAGGCAATCTTCACCGCTCCAGCTGGGAAGCTCCTTTAAGGCCGTGAGGTGACACAGTGGCAATGGACTCCGAAAGGACAAGGCTTCCAGGTGGGAAGGCAATGGGCCAGCGGAGCAAAACTCCCTACAATGACCTTCCAGCTCCACCAAAACAAAAGCAGGCTCCCCCTGATGTCAGCATGGCTGGAGATCTGAGCTCCAGAGCTGGACATCCACTCAGGGAGTGACTGAGAGGACAAAACCACCGTCTACCCCCAAGCTTCTTGTCCCTGGTAACCCCAACTGGTTTGTTTGGTGGTGTGCAAAGAAGAAACCAGCAGTGGTGCAACAGGACACCCCAGCCACTCATCCCTCAGGGCATGGTTACCTGCAGCTCAGAGTGGGTAGGGGATGCCAGAGTCCACAGGGGATGCCACAGATAGACAGGACCTTTTCTTGTATCCTTCCTACAGCATTTTGTGGGTGCAGTGCATTTATAATGGGTTTGTTGTTGGCCTCACGAGTCCCCATTTCAGCTTGTGCCCCATCTCCTTTTCAGTGTCAAATGCACCAGTGCTGTGGCTTGGGCATCTCATGTTTTCAGTTGTGATTTCTCAAAAGCTGGATGAGTACCAACCAACAAATAACGACAACAAGGTCCCACCCTACCACAGAACCACACTGCAGCTTTGGGACTGGGTTTGATGGGATCCTGCCAACAGATCTGAGCTGACTTTTGCTCATTGTGAGACCTGGTTGTTGGGGCTCATTTCCTGTCGTTTTCCCTTCCTTGTTTTCTCTTTGTGGTGTAACACAACATTGTGAGCTAAGCATTAGAAATGGGTTAGGACTTTACTGAACCGTGCGTGATGTTTTAAAGGCATTTTGTAAACATCTTCTTGTGTCACTCCCTCAAGAAATGTAGAGACCCAAGTAAAACATAGGTAAAATTCAGGTGATGAAGCTTACATAGATTTTAATCTAACAAGTCCTTGTGATTCATATCTTATACCGACATATACTTTCCGCATTCGTACACATGTACAGGTGAAAGGGCTATTTTCATTGCTGGAAAGTGAAAACAGGACTTCCCTCTGCTCTCTGAATATAGAAAACAATGCAGCGAGAAACACTCAGAGATTTCTTTTGCACATTGGGGAGGGATCTTTTAACCTGCAGTCAAGAGAAGACCAAACTGGCTTCTGCAAGAATCCTCACTCATCCCTACCAAGAGTCTTTGCTAGTCCCTAGAGCAGATGACAAATGATTCCTGTATTAGGTTTGATGACTCTGCAATCTGGGCTGCAAAGTTAGGAGGTTTAAAATGCGTTATCTCCACCTGTTTGCCTCCTTGGTTCATGAAGTTAATGGGTCAAAGACCTTTTCAAACTTCCTCTTGCTACCTTGGTGTTTGAAGCACAACATTTTTCTTGCTCAGAGCTGAGATGTTTAACTGATCTGCATTGCTTCAAGCTGAGGTTTTAGGAAGCAAAGCAAATCTCTTGTGAACTTGGCCAAACTCAGGATTGGCTGAATGGAATTTAAAGTGAAAATTCAAAGTGGAAATTGAGGATACATCCCAGCCTTCTCCAGGCACTGCCATGGTGCTTAGCTCTTGGTTTTGGACAAGGTTGGTTGTGCACACCAGTTGGGGCTTGCCGGGGTGGATGTGGAGCAGCATTACAAGCAGGCAGCACCATCTGAACAGTGCGGCAGCCCAGCCTCCTGTTAGGGTGGTGAGGCACTGGAATGGGTTGCCCAAGGAAGTTGTGAGTGCTCCATCCCTGGCAGTGTTCAAGGCCAGGTTGGATGAAGCCTTGGGTGCCATGGTTTAGTGTGGGGTGTCCCTGCTTATGGCAGGGGGGCTGGAACTGGATGATCTGAAGGTCCTTTCCAACCCGAACTGTTCTATGATTCTATGATTCTATGCTGTGCCCTGTGGGTCTGGCCACCCCAAGGGGGCTGGAGTTGCGACTTCAGGGTGGCTGCTGGCATCACCTGAGCACCCAGCTTGCCCCTGAAGCGCCCTGTGGCTCTCTAGGGTGCCTGCAGGAGCTCTGCGGGTGCCATGAGGTGAAGGGGCCAGCTCATCTCGTAACTGCTGTCATCACAGCGTGGTGTTGGGAACCGGAGCGGCGCAGCAATAGCGATCAGAGGTGCTCGTGCTCCAGGCACACACCACCAGCAGTGGGTGAGGAGCGGTTCCTCTGCTCTGCAGTGCTGGCTGTGAGCACAGCCAGGCCAGCTCTTCCCTTCACACCCATGCTGTGTCCTGCCTCCTTCCAGACCCACCTGTGGTCCTTTTCCTAACATCCCTGGGGCACTCACTCCCACCCAGCCCATGCGGTGGTGAGGGTCTCCCAGTCTCTCACTGGTCTCTGAGTGTCTAGAGGGAGTAAATGCTCACTTACTGGAGCAGCCAACTCAAGCTTGGTCATCATAGAATCATAGACTGGTTTGGGTTGGAAAGGACCTTAACATCATCCAGTTCCTACCCCCTGCCATATTCAGGGACACCTCACACTAGACTACGTCTCCCAAACCTCTGTCCAGCCTGGCCTTGAACACTTGATGGAGCAGCCGCAGCTTCTCTGGGCACCCTGTGCCAGTGCCTCAGCACCCTCACAATAAAGAACTTCTCCCTTAGATCTAACTTGAACTTCCCCTGTTTCAGTTTGAACCCATCACCCCTTGTCCTGTCACTACAGCCCCTGATGGATCACTCTCCTGCATCCTTGTAGGCCCCCTTCAGCCTCCTTACTAGGAGTCCCTGAGCACTGGTGGTTTTGTTTCATCTCTGATTTTAACCAGCTATTCTTCCCACACCAGGGAAACCTTTTTCAACCCAAATTTCAGAAAACCTAGCACATTGCAGGGAAAAATTCCAGTTTTGACAGATCTGCACTGTAAAGTACAGGAAAGTTGCCAAGTTTGACATGTCGGTGCCAAACCAAAGCAATTAGGACTTCTTATTTGGCTCCACCTGGCCTGATCTGACTAAAATAGAAAGCCCTGATTCTGCAGGTTTCCCTCATCAAAAGCATGGCTGCTGCCAGGCTCCTCCAACCTCAGTTTGCTGCTGTGCCACCAACTGTCTCTGGATGATGGCGATGCAGGGCCTGATGCCATGACTGCTGAGCTGAGCTTCATTTTTAAATGTACAGTTGACCACTCTTGTTTTCCTGCCTCAGTGTGACATATGATCAGGCCCTGTGGGTCCTGCTGTATGTACCAAGGTACATATAACCAATGTTGCTGATTGTAGTTTGAACCCAGCCAGGCAGCACGTTCACCCACTCAACCCCTCCTTCCTGCCCCCCC
>NDXB01001924.1:0-36018 GCA_002631895.1 Agapornis roseicollis
ACTTGAGGCTCCTTTCTCGGTGGCTCTTGGGGCTCTGAGGTGAGGCTCCTGGCCGCTGATCCCCCCCCTACTCCAGTGTTGAAGGTGACCTCTCTCGAGCTGCTCACCCCAGCAATCCAATGGCTGTTATAAAACTGGGGAATGTGTGGAAATGAACCATAGAATCATAAAACAGGGTTGGAAGGGACCTTAAGATCATCCAGTTCCAACTCCCCTGCCATAAGCAGGGACACCTCACACTAAACCATGCCATGCAAGGCTTCATCCAACCTGGCCTTGAACACCACCAGGAATGGAGCACTCACAACCTCCCTGGGCAACCCATTCCAGCATCTCACCACCCTAACAGGAAAGAATTTCTTCCTTAGATCCAATCTAAACCTCTCCTGTTTAAGCTTTAACTTTTTACCCCTTGTCCTATCACTATAGTCCCTAAAAAAGAGTCCCTCCCCAGCATCCCTATAGGCCCCCTTCAGATACTGGAAGGCTGCTAGGAGATCTCCACACAGCCTTCTCTTTCCCAGTCTGAACAGCCCCAACTTTCCCAGCCTGTCTTCGTATGGGAGGTGCTCCAGTCCCATGATCATCCTTGTGGCCCTCACTTGTTTTCTCTGTGGTGAACAAAGCAGTGTGACCTAGCTACTGCAAGAAAGGATTGTGACATACATGGATAAAGAGTCTACAAATGTGGGTAGTTAAGCAAGTCTTCTGCTTGCTGCATTTTTATCTGGCTTCTAATACAGGCTGAGGCTAATTTTGCCAAAAGAGCACTCACTGAAGTGCTTGTGAAAGATGTGAAGGATATTTAAGGTATACCAGTGTAGGACACAAAGGCTATTTGAGATGCAGCAATCAGTGAGTATCAGCTGCAGGAAGTCCTTGTTTTTCTACCCCAGCTGGAATGTGATGTTTTGATGCCAGAAGCACATAAAAACTGACAAAGGTGGTGGTGATAATGTAAAAGTTATAAGCATAATTTTTTTGGTATCAACTCTGTTACCTATGCTATTGGTATATCTAAAACCTAAGAAATGAGAGTTAGAAAAATATTGAATAGTTGTGAAATGCTGCAAGTCTAAGAAGTATTTTTAAACAATGTCCAGGGAGTCCATGGAAGGAAAAGGTGATTAAAGCTGCAATACAACAATAGATGGTTTGCTTTAAAGTGAGCTGGGAGCATAAAGTCAATACCAAGGAAAGTTCTAAATACAGAAGATGAGTCATTGCGCTGATGTCTTCAATATAACATGTTTACTATTCATATTAGATGAAAATAAAACATAATTAAAAAAAAGGTGCAAGGAGAGGTAAATCACGGAAGTCACTTTTCTTACTGGATTAAGAAAGCAAATGGAGAAAGTAAAATGAGGGAGTACATGAGAAAATAGGGGTTTCTGAAGGAAGATGAGATGTGTGGAGCTACCTGGCGTGGTCAGGGCATGGTTTGTCACTCCTCCCAGCCAGCTCCAGCCACTCATGGTCTGAAAAGCTCCCAGGGAAAACCTGTGGACTCAGTTCAGAACTGTTGAGGCTGCAAAATATGTTCTAGGTGAGATATACTGAAGAGAAACTCTATTTGGTTTAAACATAATATACGTAGTTCTTAATTACTTCTAACCTTGTTTCTATTTCTGTAATTGGAAATCTGACTTTCTTGACCCTGTATAAATCTGTATTTTATTTTTAACCATTCCCCTCTCTTGTGACAGAGATGAGTACAAATAGCTGTGACAAACTTGGGACACTGATATCTTTTTGGAGATAAAAAATATAAATAAACCTGTAGAAACCCAAGGGAGAAATTTGCATTTTGAAATAAAAGGGACTTATGGCTTGCAGTGTGTCTCATGTCAAGCTGTAGAAATCAGTCTAAAATTTAACACTACTATGTGCAAGACTGAAGAACACAGATTGGCACCCTTTCTGCACGGGGTACGCATCACAGGAATGTCTTCCAGGTCTGGTCACTCCCTTCAAGTGCCACAACATTTGAATCTGTTGATGTCTTGCAGATACTGGAAGATTGTAATTTTATCTTCTCTAGCCAACGGGATGAACTCTATGGGTATTCACAGGCAGAATCTGTCAGTCTCAGCCAGTAGACTGGATGCACTGTAAGGTCCAGCTGATCACCTCCAAGTAATGGGGGAGGGAATGTCAAAGACAGTTTTGTTGTATCTCCAGTACTTGCAGTAGATGGAATAAGTCATGGAGGGACAACCCATTAAACTGAGTCATTTCAGGCACTTAGCTGTGTGCTCTGGGTCCCCTTTTGTGCAGTATCTCCTTTTCATGACTGCATCTCTCAGTGTGTTTTATATGTTAATAGTATTCAGCTTTGTCTTACTGCGGTTGTGAGCTGGCTGGTGAAACGAAAGTGTTGGTGACACTGTAAGGTTGCATGAGAACTGGACAAGCCTAGACTAATGCTGGTAGACTGGAAGAAGCTTATACCAGGATCTCAAAGGCAGTAGGACAAACTGCTTATAATGCAAGTTCTTAATTTATTTTTTGTTAGCTTTTATTCTGCTTCTGGGTACTTAACAGCTATGGCATGTGTGCTGGTTTCCCATCTGCTCAAAATGAGACAAGTGAAATTGTGTAGTTGCTTTCATATGCAGACCCCAGTTCAGTTGCTCATTCAGGACTAGGCAATTGAAATGATCTGCAGATTGCCCAACATCTTGAGGCCATCTGAAGAACATCTGGAAACTGAAGCAAATTCAGAACATGAAAGCCCAATAACTTGAGAGTGGAATTTGACACACCCTGGTTTTCCTCACACAGGACTCTGGCAAATACTGTATACATGATTTTTGTGTTTGTGGGAATGTTTGTACACACTTTTGTTGTTAGCAATCTTGTCTAGGTTTATTCAGGGAAATATTTTTTTTTAATCAACAAAAAATAAAAATCTGTCTCACTTGTCCATGCTATTCTTTCTATTTTCAGCATTGATCTGGCTGTACGGTTGCAAAACCTAGAAATCTGTTAAAAGTGCTGAACCTAAATATAATCCCATGATAGAGTCCTCTTCCTTTCTGAGTGTATTTATTCAGGTACTGGTACAAGTGTTAATGCAGGATTATTGAAGAACATACCTATCTGCTGCCTTTGTTAGGAAACTAACTCTATTATTACACTTCCTACCAAAGGAAGCAAACTTTGTGTCAGGGATGTAATCAAAAACACAAGCAGAACAAGTCCCCAACAAAAAGACAAATGCTCTCCCTGAATTACTTTCCAAGATACTAAAACTAAAAGCACTTTGCTGATAATACAGGATCTTCCAACTAACTAAACTGCAGTTGGAAAACTGTCCATCACTGAGATTCAGTCTTTGACAGTGAAAAGCAGCTTGTCATTCTCTGCACTTTTTCTACATAAACCTTCTCTGAAGGAGCTACTTGCCATCCTTCATTTTTCCAAAGTGCCTGTTACAGATGTACCATGTTCTCCCATGTCTGTTATTACTAATCTTTTAAGAATACAGTTTAAAATGTTCTTAGTAAAGAATGGAGAAATTATGAATTTTGTTTAAAATCAAAATCAGAATTAATTTCATTTAGGAAAATCAAGACTAGCACTGAGCAGGACTGTTGCTCCCAGTGTAACTCCACACGTGAGGAGAAGTGTCATTTGCACTGGCAAGTCTGCAGTGTAAATGGGTTTAGCATATACATAAAATACATCATCCAGTTTTGGGCTAAGTGTGGGAATGTTGGATTGGAAGGGCCATCTAGACTACAGCCTGTCAAGAGGCACACATGGAAAATAGTGTCACCAATTTGAAATGAGTTAAAGGTCTAAATAATTCTGGGCTGCAGATGTAGTGGTATTGTACATTTGTGTTTCAAACTTTCTTGAGAGTGGGGTGAAAAGCAAACACAAACTGATAAACTAAACAAATTTCTAAACACTTCTACTGTGAAGATTTCCAGGTTTTTTTTAAAGTTAATAAGAACTACAAGTTCTGGTTTTCTTACAGTCTGCTTATGCTTGTAATGTCGTGACCAAATGGTTTGCTTTAGGACGAGTGGAGTAATGATATAATGAGCAATGCAGTGTGTCCCTTCAATAAAATTGCTCTGGTTTTTTTGTGGGATTTTTTTGGTTGGTTGGGTTGGGTTTGGGTTTGTTTTGTTGGTTTGTTTTGTTGGGTTTGGTTTTGTTTTTTTTTTTTTCCCAGTAGAAATCCTCTGCTTAGGGGATTTTGAAGAAATTTCTGTTCAGTGTCTAGAGTACCGTGTCCAGTTCTGATCCCCACAATTCAAGATGCAGGCAGACCAGAGAGGCCACAAAGATGTTCAAAATGCTGAAGAACCTATGAGGTTCCTCTGAGGAAGGAGTTAGGTCTTTTCTCTCTGGCGAAGAGAAGTCTCAGGGGGACCTCATCATAGTTTTCCGGTACTTAAAGGGCAGCAGCAGAGGACAGAGGCTCTCTCTTCACAGGGAGAGCACAAGGGGCAGCAGGTTCAAGTTGCACTGAGAGAGGTTTTATCTTGATATAAGAAATATATTTTCTACTGTGATAGCACTCAATCACTGGAACAACCTCCCAAGGGATGCAGTACATCCCCATCACTGGAGGTTTCAAGATGCAGCTGCACAGGCTGCTAGAGCATCTTGTCTAGATTCCTCTTCCCATGAGAGGTTGGAGCAAACGAGCTCCTGAGGACCCTTCCAACCTGGGCTGTTCTTTGATTCTCTGTAGTCAAAGGAATAACCAGACTGTTTAGGGACTGGTGGAAGATGTCTCATAGCATGTTTATAGGAAGTGGGGAAAATATAGAACAGTAATCAGAATCTGTTTGCGCTCTTTTTCTTGGCAAAGCAAGTCAGTCCTTTGTGGGCTTTCTAAATTGAATGACTTATGGCCTTGAACAGTAATGTGGTATTGCTAATGATTTTATTGCTGACCACAGCTGCTGGCAGTAAGGCTAGCATTGTCATTTCATTTCTGATACAGTTTTGAGGCATTTTGCTTATTAAATTAGTGGACTTGTTTTGTGTACTGTTCAAGATATAATCTTGAATTAACAAATTCGGATAGTGCAGGTTAAGGGCTGTAATCTTATTTTCCTTCTTGCTTGGTGCAGGTGATTACTTTTCTGTATGAATTTAGAGGCCTGAAATTAGAAAGGGTGTAAGTGCAAGAAGCCATGGGGGGACTTCTTAATATCATCTGCTTTGCCAAAATACTCCCTGCGTGAAGCACAAGTCTGTTCCTTGGTACCACACTTCCCAGGTTTTTGGCCCTAATCTGAATCTAACAAAGTAAATGCCTGAGTTAAGGAATAAAGGTTGGAAAGTTTTGAGCCATTTGAAGATTTGGCTCAGCAGCTTTTTGTGCTTTGCAATGCTTAAGAAACAACGTGGTTCAGCTAGGAGTGAAATATGGTCCATCATCTACTAATGCACTGACAAATTCAGGGTTAAGGAACTGTGGAACTTGTCTCAAGTTAGAACAAGGTTGCCCTGACTTAAGCCTTAACTTCACAACAGTGCTTAATTAGAGCACCATACGTCTGAGAGTGCTAGCCCCAGAGCTGCGTTGAGTGGCAGTGGGGCAGCTGCTCACACTGCTGGTCTGTAGATCTGGCCTACAGCTACATTCAGTGCTGATGTTAGTCTTCTAAATCTTTCTCTTAATTGCTTTTCTCTGCAGAGGAATTCCAGCTGAGCACACGCTCTCACGTCACTGGCAAAGAATTTAGTGTGGGCCTGACTTTCTGCCCTACAAATAAACATGAGATAGATCTGCTCAAGCCTAGTAGTGAAATGCCTGCTTAAGACACCAATGTGGTCGACCATTAGGGTTGTATTATCCAGAGTGCTGCTTTCCAAAAATAAGCCAACTCAAAAGAAATAACTTGATTGATCTGTATAATCTAGGCACTTTTGAAACAAAAAACAGCTTTATGGAGGAATGGTTAGTTAACCTATTTGGGTAAAACACTGAGTATCTTCAGTATTCCTGGAATTTAGTTTGCCTTATTCTCAGAGAATAAGAGAGCCACAAGATAATCTGTTTGCAGAAACACTGATTTCCTTTGAATCTTTCCTGTGCCTGAAAACACCTTCCTTAGGTCTGTTTCAGAGAGAATGTAGTAACTGCTTTCTAGACAAATAATAAGGGCATGAGTTGAAAGCAGACTGTTCCTTAGCTATGCTGTTCATGTGTTGAAGACCTCTTTTTCTTATTTTACATTCCCTCCACTGTTTAAAGACCAGACTGGAAATTCCTGCCCTGTTCTTAAAGAGGTGCCACTCAGAAAAAATGGCAGTGAACTACCAAACCAGAAAATCAAAATCAAGCCAGCATCTTTTCATTGTATTTGAGTTCTGAGTTCCATGGAATCATGGAGGAGTTAATTTCTGTAAGTACTGGAAGAGGGTCTGATCAGAGACAGATGTGCTGGATCGGAGATGTGCTGTGGTGCTGTGTAGCAGTTATGGACTGTGGGCTTTGGCTCCACTGGAGTGCTTGTGTTACAGAACCCTGTATTCAGGAAGCAGGAACAGCAGGTTAGCTCTCTGGGGTGACTTGCACTGACTTCAGAGATATCTGTTGTACCTTGTGATGCCTTCTGTGTAGTAGCTGCATTGAAATCTTTCCACTTTGCAACTGGTGTTTGCAACACTCAGAAGACAAGAAGAGAGGGTTATGAATTACTGGCAACAATAAAGGCTAACTGGTGTATTAATGAAGTCCAGCATGTGGACCTAAGTGATTCTTGTTGCTTTTCCTTTGAGTGCTCAGATAGAATCGCTGGTCTCCATCCTGAGGCTGCATGTTTTCTTTGATTCATGCAAAGCACATGCAGTCATGTGAAAGCTCAGAGTTTGATGTGGTGTGGCAGTGAGACTGGAGGTTTTGCTGCTCTCAGACCTTATGTACCTGCTGATGGTGCTAGCCATGGTGCACGAGCCCATTATGTCATCAGCTCAGTGATTGGTCTGCTGTATGGTCCTCTGGTTCTTTTCTTCTGCATGTATAGTGCAAAATCATTTGTGTAAATTTTTGGGTTCCTCTCCCTGACTGTAACTAATTTAAGTAAAGAGGAAACATTGAGCAAAATTATGTCCTTGGTTACATCCATGCATCTTTACTTATAGTTTGAAAATGAGAATGGGACAATTTGCCATGGGCCTGTACATACACGTAGTGTGCTTAGTCACATGCTGGAGAATATTCTTTAACCTGGGCACTAGTTTATATCTTCCTGGTTTGACTTTTTCAAAGCACAGCACAAAAGCCATGGAATCTTGACTTCTTTGAGGGGAGTAGTGTGACCTGCAAATATTTTATTGGTACTTTTCCTGTCTAACCATTCTGTGTAAAACTAATTTACTGTTTTTCCTTTTAAACTGTTAACAGACTTTACATACGAATCCCAGCTGTGCATTAGCATTGCTTGGGGATGTGTTTGTATCTTTTGTCTAAAAATACCCAGCCGGTAGGATTCATGATCCATGAAAGCTAATTGAAACAATTTCTCTTCAAGTTTTGGCAAGCGAAGCATGCATTATAAGCATTAATATCTATAAATTGAATTGTTAATGAATCTAGACACTAATAATGAATGCAATTTTGCAGGCTTAACTAGAAACACTAAAATTATCAGGATCTGGAACAGAATTTTCAATCATTTTTGCTTATTAAATAGCAAAGCTATGCTTTTAATAAGCTAATCATTTTTATTTGACCCCATAGGAGTAGCTCAGCTGATTAGAAACAGGTTTCTAAGTGCAAAACAATGTTGTTTTTCTCTCACTGTTTTAACCACCACAGTACTGAAATTCCAGATCAGATACTTATCTCCCATTGTGAGTATGGCATGAATGCTTATTCTGCTATTCCTCTACAGGAATTTATGGTAGAACCTATATACATCCTATTTAATGAGAGAATACATAGATAAACAATGTGTGTAATCACCAAAACAACTGGAGCTTTCCTCAAAGATTGTTCATGCACAAAAATGGAATATATGAGACTCCTGTTCAGTCTTTATGTCCAAAAGAATACTTGATACAATTCTATGCTCAAGATAAACCAAAATGAAATCTTTTTCCAACCTAACTTAAAATTAGCCATTAGGATTAATGTGTGCAGATGAAGAATATGGCAAGATTCAGAACTACAACAAGAAAACCCTCAGTTCTGATTTACTGAATAGTGTCTGGAGACCAGGAGGACATATGGAGACAGATTATTCTTCAGGTCCCTTAGGAAAAGTTTCTTCTCCCCAAACTGATGCTGGCAGATCTTGTAGACAGGCTGTCAGACTTTATGGATCACTGGTGCCTTTTAGACAAGCAATTTCTTATACCAAAAGATTTAGTAACCCTACACCATTTGTTAAATGAAAAAATCAAACTTCGTTATCTTGTGAGATAATGGTGAAGAACCGACTGGAGTTGTGTGAGGAGATAAAAGACTGAAAGGGTTGTCAAGGATTTGTCACTGGATACAGGACTGGAAAAGACAGGAGGTTTTCTCCATCTATGGTAACGACTGATACGGGAAAGGTATTCCAGTGCTAATTATCTTTACTATTTGAAAGACTTTTTTTCTTTATTTAATCTAAGTCTCCTTTACTACAGTTCATACCTACTTCTGTTTGTGTTCCATGACCATGGAGAAGAGTTTTCACTCTTTGTCACAATCCTCTAAATATTTAAGGGCTGTTTCCACGTCCCTGCTGCCTCAATAAACAACACCCCATTTCTTCGTTTCTTCACTTCTTCAGTGTGGACAGACGCAGGGTGGCAGTGAGGTTTACTGACTGACTTAATGTGTGTTGGCAAGGAGGAAGTACTAGTGAGTTTGATCAGATGGAGTGGCAAGGAAAGAAGCTTCAACAGATGGAACTAAATAGCGCAGTTAGGTGTTCCAAAATTCTTCACCAAAATACTAATGGGAAAGGAGTGGTGTTTCATAATTTGATTTAAAACTCGATGGAAAATGAATATTATTTTATGTGACTATGAAATACATATTAAACTGCAGAGTACTGCATAATTTAACTTTGTACAGCATTTTGAATGGTACACTTGGTCACAAATATTTAGCCCAAGTAGTTTAGTTTGTTTTCACTCCTTAGACTTTCATGTTTGTAATTATTTTGTCCATGTGCCCGGGAATGCTGCTCCCTCCTCTTATGGTTGTCAGTGCAATCCAAACATCTTCCCCTAGGCCAGTCATTTGACAAGTATATTTCATGTACTTACAGCTGTTACAGGTAGCATACTGCAAATATCAGATATGATGACCATAATCACATTAATGTTGCTGTAACTTGGAGCCTAATCTGGAGGCTAAACACTCTCAGCATTGCTGCCTTTGCAACATGAAATTCCTGAGATGATATGAGGTGAAAAAGGCCTAAACCCACCCACCCTACCCCATCCTCCTCCATAACATCCTCTATTTCTGTGCTACAATTATCTTTAATAAGTGAAAATGAGATACATCCATTAATGACCAAGGTGTTTGGTTTTATTCTTTGCTGTCTTCTGCTTCCAAAGATTCCTTTTCACAAACCACCAGCACACAAAAAAAGAAAGTCTCCTCAGTGCTACCGTCTGTTGACATTCAGGAGACAATTGCCCTGAAGTTAATTCCTGCTGTTTAAGTAAGCTGCTTCAGCAGGGGCTTTTAGCACTGAAGGTTCTGTCATTCCTGTTTACTGAGCAGTAGTCTTCTATGATGATTTTTTAAAAAATGAATTCAGCAGGTGTACTTTTCAATAAATTTAACAAATAGTCCAGGTAAATCCAGGAGTCTGCAAGTGAGTTGTGTGCAGACTAAGCCAAAAGTAATCCTGGAGTAAACACTTGTGAAGTGTCTGTGCCACCCTTTGCAAAGGGATCAAGTTCCCCAAATTAATGAGGAATTAAATTAACCTAAATTAAATTTTAGCATAAGTAATTGTAAAATATTCTGAGCTACACACCTCTTTCAGTAGCAGAATGTTTAGCAATATGGTCCCCCAGTCTCACAGTAACTCTTGACAAATGGTGGTGAATTTTTTCCACAGAAATACAGGATGCTTCACATGGTCATGGAAGACCTGCTGTTCTCCACTGCCAGGGATCTAATGTTCTAATATAACAAGAATTTTTGACAGTCTTTTAACAATGAGTGTGCTGCTAGAAGGAAAGTGCTCAGCTGGAGCTGTACGTCTGGTGGGTTTATGGAGAGAACCTGCATTTCACAGAATCATCTTCTGCTTTGTTGAGTCTTTTGCGCAGTAACCATAAGAAGTCTGCAGCAATTTCTTACCTAAAATTTGCACTGAGTAGTTGCTTCAGGGTCGGTAAAATGCAGTTGCAGTCAGTGTGCTACAATGGCTCTGTGGTATGAACTGAAATAATGCTTTCTTTTTGTTCTTTAAATATTTTGGTAGCTAGGAATAATAGTGTAAATCAGAATGTATCAAAGCTTTGCAATCTCCCTCCCTTCCAGTTAGAAGGCCGGTTGTGGCAGATGCCAGATATCTTACTTCAGAAAAGAAATCTCTTAACTCTGAAACCTCCACTGAGGTCAGTACACTGACACCGGTGGGAGTTACAAAACGTGCCAGCTTGAGATGAAATTGCTTCAGCAATTAAAAAAACAAACAAAAAAATCCCAAACAAAAAAAAAAAAACCCAAAAACAAAACAAAACAAAACCAAACCATACTGTANGTCAGTACACTGACACCGGTGGGAGTTACAAAACGTGCCAGCTTGAGATGAAATTGCTTCAGCAATTAAAAAAACAAACAAAAAAATCCCAAACAAAAAAAAAAAACCCAAAAACAAAACAAAACCAAACCAAACCATACTGTATTTAAAACAAGTATGAGAATGAGGATTTTGCCTGAATTGTTTTCATCCTCTCTATAAACAGAAAAATCAATGGGCTTTGTTCTTTTATTGAAGGAAAAAAACAGTACTTTTTTCCCCATATGGGAGTGTTAATGGGATAATCTGGTACACAGCACAATTTCAGCTATGAGGGATGTATCCCCATTTGATCTCTCTGAAGTCTTCACCTCACCATGCATGATGCTGCTGATGTGGAAAATTCCATGTTCTGGCACTCCTGATCATCACTTTTGTGAGCACCTCTGGAAACCTGTGCAGTGCTACTGGGGTATGGTTCCAAATGAGGGTGCCATTTGGAAGTCATGGTCTTTTAAGTGGCCAAATGTCAAGTGGCATGGTAGCACACTTGTATACATGTGGTCATGAAGGTTAACTGTTGTGATGGCCACTGATGAGTATCTGAGCCTTTCCAAGTTGCTTCCAAGTCACCAGCACAGGAAATCCAAACAATACCTGGGTGAAAAATAAGTTAGGTATTGTTTCCTTGATTTCAGGCCAGCAGAATCCAAACCTCTTTACTCTGGTCTTCTGCTCATCTTTCTGAAAAAAAAAAAAATAAGCACATCCAGTACTCAGAAATGACAGGAAATGGAATAATCTTACAATTGCATTGTGACATGGACAGGTCTTCTGTCATTCCTCAGTATTTTGCCACTTCATGTTTTACTTGGCTCCCCTTTCATGTCAACGAAAGAGACAACAGACATACCCTTTTTTTTTTTCTAAAAGGCATGATTGTTCTAGAGCATCTTTGTAATTTATCTTGCCAAGTATTGAACAGTGCTAAGTATCTGAGGCTTTCAGTAAGAGGATAACAATATTTTTCTTTCTTGCTGCCTAGAATTTAAAAAAATGCAAAGAAATTTAGTGTATTAAAGAGGAAGATTAAATAGACTGAGCGTATGATATTGGGAGCTAAATTGTTTTTTTCAGTGATGGAGGAATATTGGCTAGCATTCCGGGTTGTTGGAGCTACCTAGATGCCAAGCATTTAAGTTACTAAATGCAATTTTTTAAATAATTAAGCTAGCAAGCCCTTTTATTTTATTTTCCCCTACAATGTAATTAAATAATATGCCTAAACCCGGAATGTTGTTTTCTTAATATCAAAGGTGTCCACAGTTTTTAATGGCACCCAGTGTGGGGCACAAACGGTTGAGATAACGACAGATCTGACTGGAGTGTGTCTAATTGTATTTGTGATAAACATTCATTGTTTCGGATTAATAGTCACTCATCACAATGCTGATTTATTGGCTCTTAAAGTTGTTGCTTCTAATCTCACAGTTTCAGCATGTCATGCCTTACTTACAGCTGGTATTTGCTGTGTTAGTGTTTATCAAGTGGGGAGCTTGGGCTAAGGTTCTTGTTTCACTGTACTTTACGGTAATGATTCGCCCGTGGGATGGACATGGCTGTGGACTTGTACCTGGCCGTCCTGCTGCTCTTCACTGTCCTCGCCCTCGCCTCCATCTTCATGAGGCTGCAGGGAGCCGAGGGGGAGCAGCCCTGGGAGCCAGTAGAGGCCAAACCAGCCTGGGAGAGCAGCCCCGGAGACAAGGAGGCCAGGAGGAGGCAGCTGATGGTGGAAGAGGTCAGGGCCATGGAGGAGAGGAAGGAGACAGCTGCCAAGCAGTGGGAGGAGGTGGTGGAGAAGCCGAGCCCCACGGCCAAGCCCAGCCCCATGTGGCTGAGAGCATCCCCCAGCAGCCGCCTGCTGAGCCCTGCGAGCCCAAACCCCAGGAGGACACAGAGAGCAAGATACTACCTTTGGGAGCCTCAGCTGGGTCCAACCTCAGGTATCCGGGACAAGTGCAGGATTCAGGAGACCATGCAGCATTTCCCAGTAAGGCAGGGGAAGAAGATCTGGACTCAGAGAAAGAGAAGCTGGTGGTGAGAGAGCTGTCAAGCGCAGCAGCTACACCAGCCCCAGTGCCAAGTACAGCAGCATCATTTGAGAGGTCTGAAGGTTTTGAATGGCCTTTGGGTACCCTTGGGACCTGCCTGCTAATTGTGATGGGGATCAGCATAGTGGCATACATACAGAACGTGTTTTACCCATGGCCATTTTGTTTAATCTCAAAAGTTAAGCAGAGTTGGGTTTGGGTCTTGTCTAGGGTTAGACAATGATATAGGAGGACCAAGAGGTTTTCCCCAAGGCCAGACAGTCATGAGCAGCAGGATGTGTGGGACAGTATGGGCGAGTACCTAGTCCACTGGGCCTCTCCAGTGCTTTGGAAGCATCAGAGATGGAAGGCAGCTGTATGGAGTCCCCAGCAACAAGCTGCAGAAGCTGCTGAAGGGGAGGGTGAATTATTTTGAGCCTGGTGGGCCCATGACACTTCAGGCCATCAGGGCAGAGATGCAACATAGAGATGGACTCATGATCGAGGGGTGGACTTGGCAATGGACACTATTGCCTAGGTTATTCACTAGTGTGAACACTGCACACAGCCTGTCCTGCTCTGAAAGGCTGTTACAAGAGATTTTGTGAAATTAGGGTAGCTCAGAGAAGGTTGCTTAAGGTAAGTTGGACAGAAAGCTTCCATCTTGCCTTCTTACTCAGTATTTCTGGGATAGTGGGAACAACTGAACACTGTCTGCCCTGTCAGGCTCAGGGGGTTGATCAGTGTCACAAAGCCTGGGTGGAGGCACTCAAAGAAGAGTGGTGTACCCCAAGGCTCAGTACAGAAGCCAATACTGTGTAGTGTCATCACTAGTGACCTGATGATGGGACTGTGCACTGCCAGCAAATTCACAGCTGTACCAACCACATGGTGGTGGTGGGTAGTGATTGTGCTTAGCAGGCTGGAGAACTGGGCAGACAAAAGCTTCCTCAAGAAGGGCATCAGAGTGAAAAGCCAGGTCTTACAACGGAAGGGATCCTCTACCTGTGCAGATGCCAGTGAGAACACGCCAGTTCTGGACTCCTCAGTATAAGAGAAACACCAAGATGATTAAGGACTGGAGTGGGATTATTAAGCACTGTCCAGGGAAGTGGTGGAGTTGCCATCCCTGGAGGTAGTTAACACATGTGTAGACATGGTGTTTAAAGACACAGTGTAGTGGTGGATTTGGCAGTGCTGGGTTAAGAGTTAGACTCAAGGATCTTTTCCAATGTAAATGATTTCATATAAATATCTGATAGGTGGATACAAAGAAGATGGAGCCAGGCTTTTCTCAGCTATGTCCAGTGACAGAACCAGAGGCAGTGGGCACAAACTGAAGCACAGGAAACTCCATCTAAACATAATACACCCCTTTTTTTACTGACAGGGTGGTCAAACACTGGAAGGTCGAGAGAGGTATGAAGTCTCCATCCATGAAGCCAGGCATGGTTCAGGACAGCCTGCCCTAACTGACCCTGCTTGAGGAAGGGTGCTGGGCAAGCCAATCTTGTGACATCCTGTCCTGGGTTCAGCAGTTGCAGTCAGTTTTTCTTCTCCTTAGTAGCTGGTGTTTTGACTTAACCCAGGAACAAGGCTGATAAGGCCGATGTTTTTGGTTGTTGCTAAGCGATGTTTGCCCTGACCAAGGACTTTGTGAGCCTCATGCTCTGCCGGGGAGGAGAGGGGGCTGGGAGGAAGGAGGGACAGGACCCAAACTGACCAAGGAGGTATTCCATACCATAGCACGTCATGCCCGGGGGATAGCTGGGAGTTACCTGGAAGGAGAGGGAACTTCCCAGTTGAGCTCGTTTTCGGCGGGTGGTATCATACTCTCTTCCCCTGTTTTCCTTATTGTTATTATTATTGGTGATAGCAATAGTGATTCGTGTTATACCTTAGTTACTGGATTGTTGTTATCTCAACCCGTGGGAGTTGCATCCCTTCGGTTCTCCTCTCCCCACCCCTCCAGGAGCGGGGAGGAAGGAGGGGAGGGCAAGAAATGGGGGGGGGTTGAGTGAGTGATTGAGCTGTGTGGCTGTGTTTAAACCACGACACATCCTTTCCAGCCTCAACTATTTTGTGATTCACTGTGTTTGTTTGTCTTCAACCTTATGAATTTCATTGTTGGAGTCTCTCTGCTTTCCTGCTCTGTCCTGCTGGGGAGACTGCTTGCTGCACTGAGATTTTGTCATCATCCACTGTCCTGCTAAATATGATTACAATTCAAATTAGTCAGGAAAAGAAAATACTGAGCTTGCCTCTCAAACTGCAGAGATTGAAGATGGTTCTGGACAATGGCTTAACAGTCAGAAATTTAAATATAAGAACCTGGAGACAACAAATAATTCCTTAAAAGAGACCACTGAAAGTAGAGGACCTATTAGCAAGTTGTTTCATAGAATCATAGAATAGTTAGGGTTGGAAAGGACCTTAAGATCATCCAGTTCCAACCTCCCTGCCATACGCAGGGACACCTCACACTAAATCATCTAACCTAAGGCTCTGTCCAACCTGGCCTTGAACACCGCCAAGGATGGAGCATTCACAACTTCCCTGGGCAACCCATTCCAGTGCCTCACCACCCTAACAGGAAAGAATTTCTTCCTTATATCCAATCTAAACCTCCCCTGTTTAAGTTTGAACCCATTACCCCTTTTCCTGTCACTACAGTCCCTAATGAAGAGTCCCCTCCCCAGCATCCCTATAGGCCCCCCTTCAGATACTGGAAGGCTGCTATGAGGTCTCCATGCAGCCTTCTCTTCCCCAGGCTGAACAGCCCCAACTTTCCCAGCCTGTCTTCATACGGGAGATGCACCACTCCCCTGATCATCCTTGTGGCCTCCTCTGGGCTTGTTCCAACAGCTCCATGTCCTTTTTATGTTGAGGACACCAGGACTGAACACAATACTCCAGGTGAGGTTTCATCACGTTATTGTCTGTAGTTGCAGCAGAAGCCTTGCGTAGCATGGTTTAGTGTGAGGTGTCCCTGCCTATGGCAGGGGGGTTAGAACTAGATGAGCTTAAGGTCCATTCCAACGCTAACTATTCTATGATTCTAAGTAGGTAGATCTCTGAGCAGTGTTTGACGCCAGCCCTATCTTTGACATGAAAGTGCAAATTGCACCTAAAAACTTTGGAGAAGAGGAGCTTTGGGCTTTCTTTTCTTGGTAGCTTCTTCATAGTATATAGGCATTATTTTGACCATCACTCTCTTGTCTACCCTTTGCTCCAAGATGTATTTTTGTTAGTAAAGATTTTCAGTTTAGCCAGTATTAGAACTGTGTTTTGCAGTCTGATCTTTATTCTCGATTCAGGACTTACAGTCTCTTCTTCTGCAATGTGGTAATGAGATCTGGGATAATAATGTCAAGATGTATCAAAACAATTGGATTAAGGGAAGCCCTTGGAATAGGACAAAGGTTGGTATAACTTACTGGATCACGTGGCTGACTGATAGCCAGCTCCCTAGAGATAAAGTTTTTACTCCTGGCAGAGCTTAGCATTTAGCTTTCAGCTTCTTTCATGATCAGCGTTTTGTATCCAATGTTTTAAAATGTTTAGAAACTGCAGCATAAGGGAGATTGAAGGTGTTACCTTTAATTGGACAAACTTAAAAAATTAATATTGAAAAGCTTTCTCCTAGTTTTGTTGTTATTGACCTGATGTAGAGAATGGCTTATGCTGTTCTGGAGGAGAGGAGGAGGGGAGTACATTTTGGGTTTTGTTTTTTGTGCTTTGTTTTTTGGATTTTGAGGGGACAGACGAGGTTGAATTCATAGACAAAACCAAGGAAAGAAGTAATGGAAAAATTGGGAAAGGTTTTATCTACAATTTCCTGTAGCCACTATTAATTTAAAACAATAAAATCTGATCAGGAATAAGAAATATTTTCTAAACTATTTCACAGAATCACAGAATCCTAAGGGTTGGAAGGGATCATCTAGTCCAACCCCCCTGCAAGAGCAGGGTAACCTATATTACATCACACAGGAACTTGTCCAGGCAGGCCTTGAATATCTCTAATGTAGGAGACTCCACAACCCCCCTGGGCAACCCATTCCAGTGATCTGTCACTCTCACAGTAAATAAGTTTTTCCTCCTGTTCATATGGAACCTCCCATGCTCCAGTTTACACCCATTGCCCCTTGTCCTATCACTGGACATCACTGAAAATAACCTAGCTCCATCATCCTGACACTCACCCTTTACATATTTGTAAACATTGACAAGGTCACCTCTCAGTCTCCTTCAAGCTGAAGAGACCCAGCTCCCTTAGCCTCTCCTCATAAGGTCTGTTGGCCTGCCTGTGCCCATTTGTTCCTAGATCCAGCTGTGAAAGGTCTGTAGTCAGCTTGCGGATGCTGGTAACAGCATCATCAATTCACTCTGCCTTGACCCTGGTTTTGAAATACATCTCTACCCCACACTGCTGTGGAAGCTGAACTCCTTGCCACAAGCACAACGTTTGGCTTAAGGAACAAGACTGAAATAATAATAAGCAAAAATGGGTACCTATTTGTCAAGTTTAAACCCAGGGAAGTCTGAAAGATGGATGGACCTTTGTTTTTTTCTTGGTGAGGTTCTTTTCCTAATCATTGCTAATTACACTTAGAAAGTGGCTACCTTCTTGAATTACTGCAATTGCTAGCTTTGACCTCAAAATACTACTTTGTCATTCTTGCCTTTCTCTCTCCTTTTCTCCTGTAAAACTAATGTTAGATAAGAGTGAGGTAGATTCTTTTCTGGCTTATTCATTAGCAGCAGCAGCAATGTTGTTAATTATGTTTTGATTGTAGAGCCTGTATTATGAGTGGCCAGAGAACACAGAATTAGCTAGAAGGTGGGAAAATCCTCCTTTGATTTGCAGGCTAAGCAGATTTACTCTGGAGACCATTGAGGCATAATAAACTGCAACATTTATGCTTTTTCATTTATTGCATTGCTTTCAATGCACAAATTTTACTGTGGGAAATCATACACCCCACCTCTCAGAGGATCCAACTCCCTTTACATACACCATCCTCTCAGCTTCAGCCAGTACTGGGTTTGGGTTTTTTCCCCTCTTTTTTAATAATATTAGAAAAATAAAAAAAATCTTAGTCAAAATGTGTTCCTCAGGAACCCTTAATGAGCTTCTTGTGTCTTCATGTCCTTCAGTATTACCAGTTAGAAACCTGTCAAAGCCTACAGACCACCAGTGGGTGGTACTTGCAGCAAGTAGAATGGTCACTAGGTACTTTGCATCTTGAATTACATCACCTTTTTTTTTTTTTCCCTAAGTTTTGTAGTTTATTTATATTTGCAGAAAATTTTAATCAGTTAATAAACACTATTATTTCAGTCACTGTGAGTGAAAATGTCCATTATTTCCGTCAATAGAAATGCCACCCCAAGCTCGTGACTATGAGGGGTTGTGGTACTTGGTCAGATACATTTATCTAAAAAAATTCTCTCACCTTCTCTTCCCACCCTGAGGTACCAGGATTTCCAATGAAACTGAAATGAAGATACCAAGTTTGTCTGACACTTCATTTCTGACTTGCTGAATCTTCAGATAGAGTTGTTTTCATAGTCTGCATTGCATTTCTTCTGTATTCTTTTGTACCTTTCCAAGTGAATGTGGAGTCTGTTTGTCAGTTGGATATGATCAGCATTGGAGGAGTGTTTCTAACAACTAAATTTTACTCCTGGTGTCTATATTAAACTCCCTCAGTTCTTCCTTGCGATTTTTTCTGAAGAAGTCAGTTTACATATGTTCCTTTGGGCTTTCTGCATCAACACTTGGTAAGTACTTTGTGTTGATAAAACATGATAGCTCGTTCTGGAAGAATCCCTGAAAGCACACTGCACACATTGCATTGCATAGAAACAGCAGACCCTTCTCAGCCCTGATTTCCTTGGAATTTTGTGTAAACTTAAATGCCTGATGAGGAATTTGAGGTGAACATGAAACAATCACTTTTATATGCAGTTTGTGTTGGTATTAATTTTGTCCTTGGTAATGAAAGTGAGTTTCTTGGTTTTCTTGCTTTTCCAAATCTGTACCAGTAGGATGTATCGAGCAATTGCTCAGCCTAATATAACGGAAGTAGAACATTAGCACTAATCTTTGTTGGGATATTTGTGAGAGGGGAGTGAAAAGGGGGAGAACTTGCTTGTCAGATCTGCAGCCTCGTCGAGTCTGACCAGAGGAAAAGCAGCTATGTTCAAGCTTCAAACAAGATCAGTTCCTGAATTCACCCTACAGAATGTGTGTGGGAAAGCTGCACATAACAGGAATACTGGACTATTAAAAATTATGATAAGTTTCAAGGAATCAAGCAACTAGTGAAACAGAAATAGGTGCAAGAAATATTTAAAAAGGAAACAAACATAAATAGAGAGAAAAACACGCAGAGATTTAAATATATCATAAGCACATCACAACTAGTTCATCTGATAAAAGAAGATACAAGACACAAGAAGTGATTGATGTAGCTCAAAGATTTGATGGTACAAAGGTGCCTTTACTTGAAATGATGAAAGGAAATTGGGTGAAAATCAGAATTCAGGTTTATTTATGATGTAGAGACTAACAGTAATAAAAAAGGCTGAGTAAATGCTGCAGAGAACTAAAAAGAAATAAGAAATGGCTTACGGGGTGAGGGTGGGGGGTGGGGGTAAAGAAATCATTACTAAATGGAGAGTCAACCAGTAATCTAAAATGGATGAGCTACTGAACTGATTTCATAAATGGGCCTTTACAAAGGGGAAGAAAACAGCAGCAGATAGCCTATTCATAAGTAATGAAGACATTTCAAGATGTTGGATGGTAATAGAATACTTGGAAAAGATTACTATAAATAGGAAAACAGTTCTACATACAATATGTGTCCTTTATGTTAAAGAAATTAATTATAGTGTTTTGCAAAACATTGAGAATTATTCTGGAGGACAATAAACTGCTAAGATAGCAATGGATTGCAGGATCTATTCAAAGCACTACTGTGTGGCCTTCTCCTTCCTTCAGGAAAGGGATTCAAGTCAGTATTACTCAGTAGGTAGTAAAATATTGTCAGAATTCTTTTGTATCATTATTTATATTTGCTAAAACAAACAAACAAGCAAACAAACAAAAAAACAAAAACAAAACCCAACTGAAACCTCCCAGTCATTTAAGCTATGTGTAGTGCTTGAGAGTGAAAAGATGGGCATAAATAAGCTTTTCCACTACCAGCACCAGGGACTGAACATCTGGCTGGAGCTGTCTTTCTGCACCCACCTCCCCAGAGCAGCCACTGGTAGCCACTGGCAGCAGCTCTAAGCTCAGGAACTAAGTGGGAGAGGGGGGACAGACACAGGGCACCATGTCCCTTTGTGCCTGCAAGGCTGTGAGTTCTGCACTGCCTCTTGCAGAGCACCTTGCAGGAAACACGTGCCACAAATGAGCTGGGAACATACAATATGGCAAGCTTCCCCAAGGAGGAAACTGGTGCACTTGAAAACATGTCTGTCACATGTGCAAGTCTGCTGGGGAGTACCTTCTGTGCTGAGGTGGAATTCTCTGTGTGTTTGTTCTTGCCTTGTTAGTGAATGCAATGACTCTGGTAACTTAACAAAGTTACACCTTGTTTAAGGTGTGTTGTTCCTGTAAGTTTGGATTTATTCTACTATTGAGTCTTCAAATAATCAAAGTCTACTCAGGCACAGTAATGTAAACCCCACTGAAAGTATCAGGTTACTTGCATTACACTAAACAAAATGAGGTTTGCACTTATAGGAAGAATTTTTTTAAAACACCTAACATATAGTAGGTGCCACACCAAAAATAACATAAGATTCTTACCAGTGGCTTCTAGTCAAGGATTATATTGTTTGACATACACAAATAGGAGGGGAGAAATAACAACAGCATCACAGAATTCTGTTAAAATGTATATAAATTTCTCAGTCATTTTTGTATTAATATTTTATGCAAGANGGTAACTTAACAAAGTAAAATAACTCCTTGTTTAAGGTGTGTTGTTCCTGTAAGTTTGGATTTATTCTACTATTGAGTCTTCAAATAATCAAAGTCTACTCAGGCACAGTAATGTAAACCCCACTGAAAGTATCAGGTTACTTGCATTACACTAAACAAAATGAGGTTTGCACTTATAGGAAGAATTTTTTTAAAACACCTAACATATAGTAGGTGCCACACCAAAAATAACATAAGATTCTTACCAGTGGCTTCTAGTCAAGGATTATATTGTTTGACATACACAAATAGGAGGGGAGAAATAACAACAGCATCACAGAATTCTGTTAAAATGTATATAAATTTCTCAGTCATTTTTGTATTAATATTTTATGCAAGATAAGAACAAAAAATTCAGAAGTAGCTGAATGATGTGGGCAGTGAAAATGCATAAGGTTGACACTACAAACCAAAGAATTTCCCCATGCTACAGACAAAAAATAGATTGTGGAATTAGTGCAAAGCACTGGCAGTTAAAAAAACGATGGAACAGCTGCTGTGAGATTAGTAAATGTGCATCCCAGGCAACACCATTTCTAAAATAATTTTTCCAAGTAAAGCTGTGTTTAAGGGCTGGAATGATTTATGAGGAAATATGAAAAGAATTAGATATGTTTAACTTGGCAGAATAAATGAAGACTGCTGTACTTGTCCACAAGCACATGAAAAGCATAAACAGAAACCATAGAGAAGAATTGTTTTGGACAGGGCCTAAGGAATGCAAATGAAATGTATTGTGATCATAATACAAGAAGGAAAATGTATCTTGGATATCAGGTAATATCCTCCATTAGCAAGATTTATGATACCCATCATGATAGGAGTATGAAAGAAATGATGGAAAGTCCATTGACTGAGTCAACTGAAATTGGATTAGAAGATGTAGAACAGTTCAGCCCTGAAAAGGAGATTGTCATATGCCTAACAAACATTTCAGACTGTAGTGAAACCATGGCACAATAAGATGTATTTTAAGTTTTCCCTCGACTTCACTGATGCATAGGTTCTGTCTTGGAGTGAGAATTCAGGTGTACAGTCACTGGGTGATTGTGGCTTGCTCAGGCAATGCTTCTAGCTTATGGGCTTCTTTCTCACCTGAAGTTCCATCTGAAGCTTGTGGCAAGAGTTTTCACAAGTAGCACTACAGCCATATGCTTCCTCACCCAGTGAGTGTCCCTGCAGAGACCCTACAGCTCACTTCAGAAGCTCAAGAGTGTCAAGTCTGGTTGAGTGGCACTGCATCAGAAAACACTGGCTCTGGTTGTCTGATGATAAGCCTAAGTGGTAGACTTGGAAGAAGTCCCATTCTTTTTCACCTTCAGCAACTTGCTTTCAGGAGTCAGTTGCTGCCAGAGCTGCAGCAGACTGATGGTTTGGCATCCAGCATCAAGTGTTTCTTTGGCGCTGTTCTGTATCTTATATCATGCTCAGCACAAAAGACTTCTGAGTATTTGTTGAACGTCTTTCCACAACTGGCTTCATCACAAGCTCTTAGGTCAGTGCTATGGTCATGACAGCAGGTTTTGTTTAGATTATAACCTGAAAACATGGCTGCACTTTTCAGCTCCTGGAAACCTGCTGTGCAGTGGTGGCTGGTTGGGTTTTGCCCCGGTTTAGCTGTCTGTGCAGCAAGTTGTTTCACTCATACCACGTTTTCAGGGCTGTACTCTCGGCCTTGAGTCATTTGCAGCTTTCCCTTCAGGGAGCCTGAGGGAACTGCACATAACCTCTTTGAAGAGTTTAGACAAATGGTTGTCCTTGAATGGTCCCTTGTGGATCCAGAGCAGTGGTCTCCAAGGTGGGATGTGCAAAATATATTTTGTACAGCTAAAAAATTTTAAAAATATAAAATGATGTTTATTCATCCCTATCCTTTTTAAATTTCTGGTTTTGTGTACTCTGAATAAAGTACATAATACAGCAGTATATGTCTATACTTTATAAATAAGTATACATATGTTTGTTTGCATGCTCAACATTTTTTATCAGTGAGGGGTGTGATCAAAAAGTTTGGAGACCACTCATCTAGGTGTTCAGGGAATGCTGAGGGTGGTGGCCATGGCAAAAAGACATTGTTTCACACAGAGAATTCTAAAGACTGATACTTACCTTTTAAGAGGGAATATGATGTAAAGATATAAAGTAATGGAGAAAAAAAATGACTAGCCAAAGCTGCTGGGAGTTCTGTACTCCCTATGTCGTCCTGTAAGTGCGTGAACTCTTCGTTGTCTACACTATGGAATATTTTAGCCTTATCTAAATCCACAGCTGCTGTGCAGTTAAATAATGTAATAAATCCTGCCTCGTCTTCCTGGTCTCCTGTGTCTCCTTGCTTGTTCCCAGCAATGGATGTGTGGCTTTGCTTGCTGTTTCCATCTGCTTTTGCATGGAGTATTTAGGCTGAGCTTGGATGATCAGAGGCATCCCTCCTCAAGAAAGGGGATGAACAACAGCAGGTTCCACCCAAGGCCTGGCATTGTGTTTTCAGCTGTACCCACAGTCTGTCTGATTATTCAGAACATTAATTTACCATTATGTAAAAGCTTCCTGCTCATGGCCTGGGGCTACAGAAGCATGCTTACAGTGACAAAACCATGGCTCTGGTCAGCATGAAGCCTTCTCAGGAGATGGGATGTACTAAATAAGGAGAAGTGATATCAGTTTTATACCATTGGTCTATGACTAGCATCAGCAATCTGGTATTTCTTGAGGCTAATAACTTAGCTGTAACTAGGCAGTTTTTCTTGCACAGTGCAAATGGCATGTACCTGTTGCCAAAGCTATGTGCTGCCAAATTTCAAGCCTTCATTCCAAATGTAGATGTTAGAGCTTTCCTTACCTATCATGAGTCATTAAATATCACTCAATTAGCCTTGTATTGAGCCTTTTTTAAACTCAAGCTTACTTTACAGAAAGACATCCTGTCTTGATTTGAAGACATTAAAAGATGAAGAATCCTCCTTCCTTTGATAGGGTAGGGGTTTTTAATGTCTAATCATTCTCACTATAAAACTGTGCCTTATTTCTAATTTAAACTGGTCTGGCTTCAGCTTCCAGCAATTGGTTCTTGTTATGCCTTTCTCAGCTCGATTAAAGAGCCCTTTAGGACCTGGTATTTTCTCCCTTTGAAGGTACTTATACATCGTAATCAAGCCATCTCTTGATCTTTTTAATAAACTAAACAGATTGAGCTCCTCATGTCTCGCAGTCTGAGGCAGTTATTCCAGTTCTCAAATAATTTTGTGACTCTGCACTGTCTCCAATTTTCCTGTGTCCTTTTAAAAATATGGTCACCAGAAACACAGGCACTCAGGGAATTTACAGTCAACTGTTTATTCCCTAAATCCTTTAGATTCTCTTATTTCTATGGTATAGTTTCCCCAGCCTGTTTGGGTTTTATTTCTTGCTCCTAGAAACCATAACCACTAATGTTATTTGCTTAAGGTGAACCAGGAGTGCTTCAAGACAGGTAATCTGGCACCAAAAAACTGTAATGTGCACTCATCAGAACCAGCAGCTTTAATTGAACATCTGGAAAATACAAAGGATAAAGTTTATTTTCTGAGTATCTTGTTAATAGTTTCTTCCTCACTTGGCCACAAGCTGTTTAATTCTGTCACTTACCATGGAACTCCAGTCTATGAGAAAGCTTGTGACAGAGAAGTGGTATTTTTACAGGCTCTTTGGAACAACACTAGCCAAGGAAATAGCGTTACACATCACCAAGAGAGAAGAGCATCTCACAGAAGTCAGACATGGTATACCTGAGCAGTGTTGTGTCCAACACTCAGGCTGGGAGGTAACCTCCTCCTGAGGCCGGGCACTGCCCTTTCCAAAGGGTGTTCTGCAGCCCTCTCTGACCCACTGAAATCTTATGCTGGGGCATGTCAGCTCCTGGCATGGATGTTAGATAAGAACAGCTAGTTTCACTCTTCTTTAAATATAATTGCTCCACCTTTTCTGATGTTTACCACATGATGTTTCTGATGTTCTTCCTCATCCTTTAAATGTGGAGATACCATGCTTGGTTTGGGAAATTCTGAGCATCAGAGAGAGCCCTTAAAAGCACCCGTGAGGAGTATCCTGCTGCTGTCCTGGTGCTCCCAACCACTGCTAGAGCGTGGACACTGGGCTGGACCTTTGCTCTCATCTCTGTAACTGTTAAGCTTTTCTGGCCTGCTTGTATTAACTACTTTAAGTAACTAGTTTACTGAAACTGGGATCTTTGTGTAGTTTATGTTCTAAAATGAGAACTTGAGCTGTTTGGGGCCTTCAGGAACTGTTACAGATTTATTTTTATAACTGAGCCTATTCACTTTTGTAGGCGGAACTGGGGCTTCTGCAGCCCTCTGTTAAGTGTTCTTAGTGACCAAAACAGTACTTGCACCCAGCAAGAGTCTTAGGAGATAATACAGGTGGATGGTGGCCAAACTGGAGGACACAGATCAGGAAGTACTCACTCTTCTTAATCCCATGAAGCTGCATTCAGTACAGGGAATTATGCTTGTTACCTCTAGGAATTTCCTAAACCTGTCTAGTTCTGCTTCTAGGATTCAATTGTTGTTTTGTGGTGGGTTTTTTTCTCTGCAACAGATCTGTGTTTATTAGGGGATAGTTGATGACACACACCCCTGAAACCCAGATCTTCCTTCGTGTTGCCCTGGTGAGCCTGTTTCTGTTGAAATCTGCTCAGCCCTTTTGGTCTCCATTCCTATTCTGTTCTTGTTATTAATCATCGATATCTGCAGAGTATGAGGAAACTAGAAGCCAGTTTTGGGGTATCTTGTGTTGACAGTGTTAAGTGTTTTTTTGTTGTATCAACCGATCCTCACCTCTGAAGTATTTATCCTCACAATTATCTGCAAGGTACGCAACAGCTCAGCCCCTTGTTTTAAGAGTGCAGGAACTGAGGCAGGGGAAGCTTCAGGTGATCAGTGCTTGAACTCAGATCTTCAAAATGCGGGGTAATTCTGCCTCCTCTCCGCTCCATCTTTCATCCATGAACAGCCTCCAACACATTCCTTGTCCAAGCTTCCTGGTGCCTGCCCAGAGAGTTGCACAAAGGCTGCAAGTTGCTTGTGGTTGCATTTATAAAACATTGAGGAAAAATAAGCATAATTACAAGTTTAATATTAAAGAAGCACTCTTATTTTCCTTCTGGAGCCGATGAGAGTTTTAACGCTATCCGAAGCCACAACATCACGGTGCCTGCAGAATCGGAGCCTTCCACGCGGTTTGAGAACTGCCAGGGGCTTTGTCCGGTGTCGCACTCGGCGACGGTTACCCTCCCTCAGCAGGTCCCTGTGCTTCCGTTATCCCGCCATGCGGGAAGAAAAAGGTGCCAGAGGCCCCGTCCACGCTGTTTGCTTCTTCAGCGCAGCTGCGCATCCCTCCGCCTCCTGCCCGGACCTGGGCTGGCACGACGCGGAGGGACAGGAGCGCCGCGCCTTTCCCCTCCCGACAGCCAGGGAGACACCCGCTTCTCGGCAGCGACGCGGCCCGGGCCGCTCTGCAAAGAGATCACCTCCACTGACAGCGCTCGGTGCCCGCTTCCCCACACAGAGATCCCCGGATCGAGCGGCGCTCGGTGTGCGCTGCCCCGCACTGAGGTCCATGCATCCGGTCGCGCCCCGTGCCCGCTATCCTGCATAGGTCTGCAAGGGCCTGGCCTCGCCCCGCGCCCTGCCACGCTCTGTGCCCGCTGTCCGTCATAGGGCTGCTCGGGCCCGATCACGCACGGTGGCCGCTGTCCCACGGAGGGCTGTCCGGGCCCGGCTTCGTTTCGTGCCCGCTGCCCCTCACAGGATTTTCCGGGCCCTACTGCGCTCGGTGCTCTCTGCCCCTCGGAGGGCTGCCAGGGCCCGGCCGCGCTCTTCGGCAGCTGTCCCGCATAGGACTGGTCGAGCCCTCCCGCGCTCAGCGCACGCTACACCGCATAGAACTGCCCGGGCCCGGCCGCGCCCGGTGGCCGCTGTCCGGCACAGAGCTGTCCGGGCCCTGCCGCGCTCGGTGCCCTCTGCCCCACACAGGGCTGTCCGGGCCCGGCCGCTCTCGGTGCCCTCTGCCCCACACAGGGCTGTCCGGGCCCGGCCGCTCTCGGTGCCCTCTGCCCCTCACAGAGCTGTCCGGGCCCGGCCGCGCTCGGTGCCCTCTGCCCCACACAGGGCTGTCCGGGCCCGGCCGCTCTCGGTGCCCTCTGCCCCTCACAGGGCTGTCCGGGCCCGGCCGCTCTCGGTGCCCTCTGCCCCTCACAGGGCTGTCCGGGCCCGGCCGCTCTCGGTGCCCTCTGCCCCTCACAGGGCTGTCCGGGCCCGGCCGCTCTCGGTGCCCTCTGCCCCTCACAGGGCTGTCCGGGCCCGGCCGCTCTCGGTGCCCTCTGCCCCTCACAGGGCTGTCCGGGCCCGGCCGCTCTCGGTGCCCTCTGCCCCTCACAGGGCTGCCCGGGCCCGGCCGCTCTCGGTGCCCTCTGCCCCTCACAGGGCTGCCCGGGCCCGGCCGCTCTCGGTGCCCTCTGCCCCTCACAGGGCTGCCCGGGCCCGGCCGCTCTCGGTGCCCTCTGCCCCTCACAGGGCTGCCCGGGCCCGGCCGCTCTCGGTGCCCTCTGCCCCTCACAGGGCTGCCCGGGCCCGGCCGCTCTCGGTGCCCTCTGCCCCTCACAGGGCTGCCCGGGCCCGGCCGCTCTCGGTGCCCTCTGCCCCTCACAGGGCTGCCCGGGCCCGGCCGCTCTCGGTGCCCTCTGCCCCTCACAGGGCTGCCCGGGCCCGGCCGCTCTCGGTGCCCTCTGCCCCTCACAGGGCTGCCCGGGCCCGGCCGCTCTCGGTGCCCTCTGCCCCTCACAGGGCTGCCCGGGCCCGGCCGCTCTCGGTGCCCTCTGCCCCTCACAGGGCTGCCCGGGCCCGGCCACGCGCGGTGGCCGCTGTCCTGCATAAGGCTGCGCGTGCCCAGCCGCGCTCTGCTAACGCTGCACCGCACAGCTATGCCCGCGCCCGGTCCCGCCCTGCGGCGGACGCCGCCGGCGGCGCAGCAGCGCCCCCTGCTGTGCCGCGGCGGCACCGTGCTGCCGGGGGCTGCTTGCGCGGGTTCTGCGGCCGCCGCCCGGCCGTGCTGCTTTGGAGGTGGGAGCCGCAGCGCGGCCACGGCACCGCTCCAGGGCGCCTCTTAGCCCGTGGCTGCGGGAGGCGTTAGAGGCTGTGGAAGGGGGCGGCCGGTGAGAGCATAGGGGAGGGAGCGGGAGCCCATGTGTCGGTGCAGAAGAGCTGGGGACGGGCTTGTGCCCCTGTCTGCAGGCGAGAGCCGTACGGGCCTCCCGGTGCGGTGGAACACACGCATCAAGGCGCACCTGGCAAGAACACCGTGCCCGAGCTTCATCACCTGCGGCTTGGGCGGGAGTGACGGGCCTTGCGCAGGGATTGCACGCAATGCTTTGCCTGTAGTGACACGAAGGTCGATGCCCAGGAAGGGCGCTGTACCCTCGATGTATCTGATGCCAGGCAGGGCAGGCAGTACAGTCGCTGCCTTGGTCAGCTGCAGAGCCTGCTTGCCTGTGTTACCTGTGGAAGCTGGAGGGTTGGTTCAGCGACTGATGCATAGAACACATCAGTCGGGAGTTTCCCAGGGCTGTTCATCAGCTCCCCGAAGGTGCCTTGGAGATGAGCTGCAAGTAGAGGTCACAGGACCTCTAACACAGATGGGGCTCCACAAGGAAGTGTGGTGTGAAAGGCGGTCCTGTATTTGCGACATTTCCAGCACTCCCTCTGCGCTTCAGCCTCATTCGCTGGCTCCTCAGCCAGAGCCTGGCACTGAGACCCAGGGCGATCAGGCTGCTGGCTGATGCGAGCTGCACACTTACAGGAGAAAAGACTGAAGGTGCCGGGGAAAAAAACGAAAAAAAAAAAAACCAAAAAACAAAACTTGGAGAAAACCTTCTACAAATTGGGAACAGCATTCCCATAAAATAAAACCTGGAATGGGAAAGGCAAGGCATGAAAGAGTTAGTGACAAAATATCATGTACAGCCAGGAAGATGATGGTTTTATTGGTATTGCGGGGGGGGGGGGAGGGAGAAGCTGAGAGGCAGCGAAAACACAATTTGGCCTAAAATTGAATTTCTCTGATAAGGAATTTCAGAAGCGGCTGCCTCATTCACTGTGCGGCCAAATAATCATATGCGCTTTAATAATCTTTATTTTACAGGAGTACGTTGCCAGGGCAACAGAGTGTAAGCAGGAGAATAGCACCTTGCGATCACAAAGACAAATCGCAGAAGGAAATTTCAGTGAGTTTCTCTCTCCCTTTTGCAATGTAATGACGACTTATTTTTCATGCACTGATTTAATAATCTTATTGAAAGACCCTTTCCCTATTTCTCTCATTCTTGTCTGTCTGAGCGTGGACAATGGCAAAAACCTGGAATTGTCAAGCCCACTGGGCTAAGCAAACTAACAGATGTAATATGTTTAGCATTTTTATGTAATTACTTTTTATTGCTATTTTACCCCTACTTCTATTCCTCCCTGGTTAGTTGCCAGTTTCTTTCCATGCTGGCCCAATCAGGTGATGGTGAGAGGCTGGGAAAGAGTTAGTAATTGACTGCATTAATTGGAAATTATTAGTTGCACTTGTTTTCAAGGGTAGGGGCTGTTTGCAGAAATAGACCTTTTAGGAATAGATGAATTGAATTATGGTCAATGCAATAATGAAGCCTCTAGGCTGTAATCTGTGGAGAGAACGGTCATCTTCACAAAGGTTTTAGTGTTATTTATAATGGGCTCTGCTCTCTGGGTGGAAAACAGTATGTTGCCCTACTGACATCCAATGGATGTAGGTGTCTGGATGAGCTGGTCTGAAAAACAAGCTGATTTGGTGTCATTGAAAATGAAAACTTCTGAAGATGTTAAATGTTGGTTAAACTGAGGCTGGAATGTTGCTACCGAACCTTGGGCAGGGTGCTGTTTGTGACAGGTCTGTCTCTTGTAAACATTTTGTCTCTTATTCTCTTTCCCAGGGGCCAGAGCTTGGGAAGTAAGCATGGGAAAAGCAAGAGTTGTGGTCTGCAGAGCAGGAGGCAGGGGCAAAGTTCTGTGAAATTAAGTCTGAAACCCAGGTTTCCTTACTGCAGATGACAAATTCCACAAAACTAGGAACAAAGGCTGTCACTTGAGCTCAGCTGTTCTGTTGCACTGCAGCTTGATCAGGTCTCCTGCAGCAGGAGGAAGCAGCAGAGCGTCTGAATACATGTGTTTGGTGTACTCACATGGCAAGGCTGCCAGAAAAGCCATAGGGATGCAGGTTTGCAACCTTATCTGGGAATGTCATGCTTTTGGAGGTTTGAATTCAGGCTCATGAGTGTTACTGCAATGAAAGCTTTCCGTAGAAAGCTGTTTCTTTAAACTCTGGGACATGGATTTACGTATTCCAAGAAATTCCAAGAACTAATTAGTGTATGCAACAATTAGGCATCATTTTCACCACAGGATTACTTCCTGCCAAATAGATTCTCTTGGTGAGCACACGCCAAGTTACTATGAGTGTGAGATGTTCCTTGAACTAGGATTTCATGGAGCAGCAAAAGCTGTTTAGAGGCACGCGGCAGGAATTGCTGCAAGCAAGAAGTGTGTTGTTTGATACTATAACATATATATCATTCATAGTTTATGAATGTGTACATAGATTCAGTAGTTTAGGAACAAAGACAATACCTTTAATGTTGTAATACAGGTAAAAAACACCGTCTTTTGTCTGAGGAACCGTATCTCAGGTTTCATCTTCCTGTTACTGACCAAAGGAATGAGCAGTGATTTAACTACTGCTAAAGGTTTTATCTCTTTGGGAAACTTAATGCACAATGCTAAACTATCTCATTGTTTCTGATATGAAGGTGTATAGTATTTTCTGTAGTGATTTTAATAATTTTCTCCCTTTTTTTCATGGACTAGTCTGATTACTAAACATTTAACTAGCTTATGTTATTCTTTTGAGTTACAAAAGGGGAAAAAAAGGGCTTTTGATAAAGCAGAAAAAGCCTGATTACTTATAAACCCACTTTTGTTTACTGTAAATGCACATAAGCACAGGTTGCTTAACCAGTCATAAGTATGAGCTGTCTGAAATAGTAAAGAAAAGGGATTTGAAAATAGGTGGAAATAGTGTGCTCCATGAAATTCTAACACTTTATTTCCTTGCCAGGGGAGGAGGAAAGTATATGGAGAGAACTTCTCTATGTGGCAGGAATTGATTGTTACATTTTGGCTTCAACACTACTGAGAAGGTTATTTTCTTCCAAAACACAAAAGAATAAGTAGTTGAAATACGTTTGTTTCCTCCCTGCTCCCCATCCCTCCATTTCTACTCGCAAAGCTTTTATATGGTGTGAGGAGGCATGGAGGAGGATGAACACAAAAGCCTGGGTGCAAGGCACCAACCTCATTTGTCTTTCTTCCTACAAACCTGGGGTTTGCTTCATGTTGGAGTTATTACTTTTTAATAATGATGTTTCTTTGGGTTCCTGTAATGAGACAAATGAACTTAGAGAGACTTCAAGTCTAAGGAAACATGTCTATTCAGAAAAGGACTTATTATTCCTGTCGATACATTTAGGGAAACTATAGGAGAAGCCCTTCTCTGCTCCTACCTTTATATTATCACAAAAGCTAGGAAATAAAGAAAGCTATTGTTTTAACAGTGATTGAGGAAAAATCTTACCCTTCCAATGGCTTCAGAGAGCTGGAGTCAGAGGAAAGCCAAGTAGCTTCTAAAAATCTCAGATCAGGTTGACAATGCAAGATTTATCCATAATTCAGATTTAGATGAAGTCAACTTCCATGCTGCTTTGAGTGACATTTAAAAGTCTCTTTTTTATTATTTGATATTAGCTGGCTTCTGTTAGATCCAGCTGTTCTTCTTTTCTAAGCTGTAGCCAAATAAATCTTACAAGTTTTTGTCATCTGTGCAGAACCATGTTTCACAGAAACTCTGCACATTGCTTCAGGGTTTTTTTTATATATATATATATGTATATATATATATATGTACAAAATCTACCAAAACCAATCTTCCATTCTGTGATTCTTCTATGAAGTCTGCAGGAAGATAAATGACTGCAACCAGACTGGACCAGAATAAAGAATCAGAATCCCAGGCTGATTTGTGTTGAGGGGACCTTAAGAGCCATCCAGTCCCAACCCCTGCCACGGGCAGGGACCCCTTCCACTGGAGCAGCTTGTTCCAAGCCCCTGTGTCCAACCTGGCCTTGAACACTGCCAGGGATGGGGCAGCCACAGCTTCTCTGGGCACCCTGTGCCAGCGCCTCAGCACCCTCACAGGGAAGAGCTTCTGACTAAGAGCTCACCTCAGTCTCCCCTCTGACAGATTAAAGCCATTCCCCTTGTCCTGTCCCAACAAGCCCATGTAAACTGTGNAAGAGCTCACCTCAGTCTCCCCTCTGACAGATTAAAGCCATTCCCCTTGTCCTGTCCCAACAAGCCCATGTAAACTGTGAGGCAGGACAATGAATTGCTGACTGCCAGGCACTGGACAAATTTATTTTTGTTTTTCTGTTGACTCAGGAGACTGAATTCTTGATTTCTAAAGCAGTACTGGACAGGAAGACTGACTGCTGAAGGTTCTTCTACAATTTTAAAATCTTCGCTATTTTAATCATAGTAAGTTTTAAAATGTAGAATGTCAAAAGGATTGTTATCTACTCTTTGTACGAATTGATGGGGAAGCCCAAGGTTTAAAGCAAGATGGCAAGATGCTATAGGTAGAACAAGAGCTATGCACCACTACAACATAGAAGGGTTTGGTTTTGCACTGATTTTTCTGTTTTCCTTAGAAATGGCAGGATAAAATTTTGGTAAGAAATAGAAGCCCAGCTGCTTAAATACCTGCGATATTTCCATTACAAAATCTGGGCAATTTACTTTCCCCTTCCTGCTAGTTTGTATCCTGCTGTCTTTTGAAATGGAAACTCTTCTGACCCTGTAACCCCTGTGTTACTCTGAATAAAACTCTTTTTAATTGTGTTTTGAAGGAGCATGCAGGGAGCTCCCACACTACTAATCAGCTTTGCTGGTTTGGGTCTGTACCTGCAGGATTCATGTTGGCAGAAAAACTTGATATAATTGCAGCTCTGCATCAGCGATTTAATGCTTAAGAACTTTAAAGGTACAGGTCTCAATTTCCATCAGCACGTTACTGCAGGTGCAGTGGCTCCTGTGTCCTCTTCCCACCTGGCGCACTGCAGGGAGTGATCAGCACTGTGTGCTCAGGGGCACCAGGAGCTGCGCTGAGGCTTGCCCCAGCTGGACCCTACCAGCAGGCAGCACACAGCATTGCCTTCAATTTGCACATGTTTGTTCATAGCTCTGCTAATGTGCCTCTGTTTGGCCTTCAGTGTTCCAAAAGTAGGAATGCCACTTAACCCGAGTCCTAGCTCCCTGCTACTGTTTGATCAGTAGCAGTAATGCAGTAACTGCCTCGGACAAATGACTATACTAAGAACACTCCCAATTGCCCTGTAATAAAACTGCTGGCCTTCCTGAAAGCGAAGATGATAGAAAGGGCAAGTATGATTGGAAGGTCAACAAGTTTGAGCACTGACAGAATGAAAGAAACAAATTATAACGCCGAGGACATGATGCTGAAAATGCCCTGTGTCTAATTCTTGGCTTAGCTACAGCCAAGGTGTGTTACTGGAGGGGCTCTCTGCCATGCTTCCACGCAAAAGGATGGAGGATCTCAGCACCCATGCAGCCTCTAGGTGGCTGATTATTTGTATTTTAAACTGATTATTTATCTGTTAAACTTTAATACTGGACATCATTCACAAAAAAAGAGAAGCTACTGATTATCATGGTGCAAGCCACTCCATGTGAGAAAGAACCACAGTGCTATGTGTCTGTGAGGTTTCCAGTCTTTATTCTCCTCTGCCTGGCCTGACATCAGCACCTGGTAAAGACCCTGTCATGTACTGCTTCATCAACTCGACTTGTGTCACAAGGTGTCTCTTAATAAGGTGCAAGGGAAGCTTTTTTCAATGTGGTCTTAAATGAGGTAGGAAAATAAAAACATGTTACAGCTTCTGTTTCCTGTCATCTTGTCCATCTGTCCCAGAGGAGACAGCCCAGCAGAGCTGCTGTGCCTCAGCTCACCGAAACCAGAACCAGGAGAACAATCCTCTAGCTTAGGAAGCCAGCTTGTGGAAGTCCTGTTCTGTTTGCTTTGGCTGAACCACCTACTTCCTGTGGTAAAATAAGAATAAAAGGAAACTCTGGGGACCTTTTGCCATCTTACATGTTTGCTGACACTAAGCTCCTTTAAATTGTGAGGATTTTTTAAAGGTTGATTGCCTTTTGGATTAAAAAACATTAAGATTTTGGTATTTTTAGTTGGAGGATTGTTATTTTTTTTTCCTGTTGTAAACCTGAAAATCACTTTATGGGTCCACATAATAGTCTTGCATTTCCTGTATGTTTCCAAGACCCAAAGTGTAAACAAAAACCCTGCTGATACCAGGCTGCTGTATGTCTGTACCCGTGAAACAGTCTAGAGGGGCTTTAAGGAGCTTTTTGAAGTACCCAGATGTGTCCCTGGAGATCAGAGGGGCTGAATTTCTTTGGGGAAGGAGAAGATGAAGAAAGAATCAGCAGAAACAGAACCATAGTGGAGACTTGAGAGAACAGAGGTGTTGGCCAGGTGCTTCTCTGCTGTGGGACACCCTGGCAGCCTAGGCACACCACGGCCAGTGCCGCTGCCTTGCACAGCTGGAGCCAGTCCTGGAGCCAGATTCTTGCCTCTGCTCAGTTGCAGCCATGTTATTTCTGTAAGTCATTCAGTGCTCATAGGAGTAATGGCTTGAACTTGACTGCTTTATGTTCCAGGTGCTATTTTGACCCTTGGGCTATAACACTGGCCCAGTGATTATTCAGTTTCTTTTATGAAGAGCCTTAGTGTCAACAGGAAAGACTGCAAGATATCCCTGTGCAGCCTAATGTTCCGAGTACTCATCTGGGATGTACGAACACAGCAGTACCGGGCTTGGACATAGATCTTTTGCTGCCCTATGGTAGCTGTGGCTGATTTGATAATGCAATTTTTCTGCAGTAGCAATTAATGCCACAACCTTTGGGCTTTATCTTTTTCCTTGTTGTATTTGTTTACACAGGTAGATCATTTAACAGCTTGATCTGGTGTGCTTTATTACCCCAGAGCAGGCACAAAATGCTGTAGAATGTATTATCATTTTTAAATGTGAAGTGTCTGGACAAATGAGTTTAAAACAACATGTTGTACTGACTGTAGTTTAGAGATTTTCATGGGGAAAATAGTTCCTGCAGAGAAAAGGTGTTAAGTGATCAAAGCTTACTCTGGCAGAAACTGGGGAGAGCCATGTGAAGTTGAGCCAGGTAGAGTTCAATCCTGGTTAACCCACAGGCCTCTTCAGGATGAAAAAGGAGCAATCCATGCTTTTGTTTACACATGCATGCAGAGGTAGATTTGTTTTCTGTAGATGAATATCCAAATCGTGATGATTATAACATCATATAAAATGAGATCCCTTTATTGTTATGGTCTTACCACAGAAGTGCTAACCGAGGGCGTGATTTCCTAACCGTCAGGGCTGTTGAAACCTTGTTTCTGTGGCACTGCTCCTAAGAAATCTTTTCTGAATCATTTTTGCTCCAGGGTATCCTGCACATCTTGCTAAACATTTCAAGAACACCTCCTTAAATGAGACATTCACAGATAACTCGCTATTTCTTGTTTAGTGATTCTCTTCCACAAGTAGATCTTTTTTGGTGCAGAATGGAAGCAACCGTTTTCCGAAGTCATAGAATCACAGAATGGTTTGGATGGGAAGGGACCTCAGAGATCAACTAATCTAGCCCATCTGCCATGGGCATTAAGATGTGACCAACCTGTGTCCAATCTGGCTTTGAACATGGCCAGGGATGAGGCAGCCACAGCTTCTCTGGGCAGCCTATGCCAGCGCCTCACCACCCTCATTGTCACCATGCCTTGTCTATCAAGAGCTGTAGATTCTGATAATTCATGATACTGAGGTCAGCATACTCTTCTGTCAGCAGCAACTGAAGGAGATATGTTGGCCATCAGGGAATTTTGAATATGTGTCATGAAAACCTTACAGGTGAGTTGAAGAGTAATGTGTCATAGAATCATAGAATATTTAGGGTTGGAAAGGACCTTAAGATCATCTAGTTCCAACCTCGCTGCCATACGCAGGGACACC
>NDXB01001925.1:0-51777 GCA_002631895.1 Agapornis roseicollis
GCTCATGTTCAGTTTGTCATCGACCAACACCCCGAAGTCCTTTTCTACAGGGCTGCTCTGAATAATCAGTCTGCATTTCATCCCATTGTTAAAAGGGATGGGCAAAATATAGTTTATTTACTGTTGAGATGGTCACTCACTTTCACGTTACTAGAAGAAATAGAATATCTCTACTTCTTAACATTAAATATTTGGACTTTACTAGTTCCTTTCATTCCACTTGAATTTCCATTCAGGTGTGGAAATGACAAACCCCAGCTTGGTCTCTTGGACAGCTGTGAGTAACACTGCTTGCAATCTCACAAAGGCAAAAAATGGAAAAAAAAAAAAAAAAAAAAAAAAAAAAAAAAAAAAACACAAAAAAAAAAAATTAAAAACCAAAANCATTCCACTTGAATTTCCATTCAGGTGTGGAAATGACAAACCCCAGCTTGGTCTCTTGGACAGCTGTGAGTAACACTGCTTGCAATCTCACAAAGGCAAAAAATGGAAAAAAAAAAAAAAAAAAAAAAGGAAAAATCTGGGATTCACAGTTCAATAATTTCATACTAAAGAGACCTGGAAAAGCTCCAAATCAACTGATAAAAATATCACAACTCCCCATCAAAACCTAATGACACATCCCTCTTATTGAAAGTCCTGCTTGTAGAGCTGAAAATAAGCCTTGAGCTGGTTGTGGACATTTTCTTGCACTATCATTCCTCTGCAAAAACCTCAAGCTTTCTTATAAGCTTTTGAACACTGACAAGAACGTTATGAAAAACAAAGATGAGGAAGAACTGTTGTCCTTGGATATATATATACTAGTCATTTTGGGACCGTTCCCTACAACATGCTATATATAGTCAAGATTACATTCATTTGTCCCGACTATTCTTATAGATCTCTGTTAATGCAATATCCCTCATTTTGAGATGTGGTTGAAGTGAAAGAGTTATATTCATCTTAAAACATCTAGGAGTCCCTAATCTTTTTAAAGTCATCATCTTACTTCTACTGGAAAATGAGGTCTAAAAGGCATATAGCACTCTTCTTCAGCCACAGATTATATAAACTACAAAAGTACTTGAAAGCTGTTTCCAGGACTCTTGTGGGGTCTTCATCACACTTGTAGTGCCTGCACCATTGCAAAGCATTATAGGTCTCCTGTAATGTGGCAAGTGGGAATACCAGGGCCTAGGTAGAGGCATTTATCTGCCATTGGCCATATCCCAACTTTCCTTTATATTTAAAGAAGTCGTCTCTGTCTAATCTGTGTGTTCTAGATCTAACTGCATGTGGCTGTTTGCCTACTGAATTGACTTTGTGGCAATACATTTTATGTGTTATGCTTCCTGTGTAAAGATAAAGTCAAAATCAAAATATAGAACACTCCTAATCTAAAGTAACAGTACAGAAATCAGACAAATACACCTCGAGCTGTAGAACACACAGTACCAATATATGTAATAGAAAAATGAACTCCAGTTCACTTGCAGACAAATCCTACTGCCTTGGCACAGTCAGTCTGACAGTTAGAGCAGTACTGTGACAGAGCATAAATCAGAACTTAATCATTTCATCCCCTTTTTTTGGAGGAGCACGGCTGGTAGGATCAGAGCACACCAACTGGGACACACCATTTGATCACTTGTATTTCCTAAAGCTTGAGGTTTAAAGGGAACCTTAGACCATTGGCTATATCTGAGTTAGTAAATTCTTTAACACTGAGGCCAACTGAGAAAGAGCAGTCCACATCTTACCCTCTGAAACAGGAGGGCCATGTCCAAACTGCTTAATCAAAAGTTTACCAGCCTGGGCCACCTCCAGACCTGCTGGATGAGCACTATTTGGCATGAGCCAGAGGCACTTTATTTTAACACAAGATAGAAGATCACATACCAGTGCTCAAATAATAACATGGGAATAGATACTAAGAATAGCTTCCCAATTACCACATGCTGTTACATTTCATACAGTTACTACAGAACTGGACATGTCAACCAGAAATAAAACAGAATTATTTTTTAAAATCTAATTGGTTTTCCTTTTAGTTTATTGATTGAGATCTTTAAGGTACTCACAGAGCAGCATTTTATTTAGCTCTAAATACCATGGATTCTTTACCCAATTTTCAATATCTCTTGGGGATGCAGAATCCTGAACTGTAAGTACCAGTCTATCATTAACCCAACCAATATTCAATACCTAGAGCAAAAATCAACTTCTATTCATTACATGCTTTTTTACAAATTTTACATTCCCCTTTCTACCACACTGCACTGGAACACGTATTTAATTGATCTTGCTCTCTGATAGCAGTGTAGGATTCACAGCTAGAAGGGAATAGAACTGTTTTGATGATGAAGAAACATCAGAATTGATACCTAATACTTTTTGCTCTGTTTTCAGAAAGAAATAGACCTATTGATTATATCACTTATCTTCTATTATTTTGCCTGGGATAGATAACAGACATATCAGTTTGGATTTACTACTCTATTCCTGAGCACTGGCCAAACATTAAGACTCTTCCTGACTTCTAGAACTCCATCAGTATTCCAGTATTCCAAGCACATCCCGTTTTGGCTGGAGCTGTTTTCTGCTGAACAAAGAACATAAATTCATTGCTTTTGTGTGTACCAAATGAGATGTTTTTCTCATCTCTGTCCAGTAACAGAAATACACTACTGTATTTTTAGCTTGAAGAGCAACACATTTTAAACTTTCTTATTGTCCTTTCACATGGTTTTATCCTGGATGCTTTAGTGGCTGTTATCAACATTCTACACTTCATAACTTCTGAACTGTATCAATTGCTGTTAGTGTTCTTTTTCTAATTCATTATAAAATGCTTTTTTATTTCTAAACTCTGTTTTCACTTCCACACTGAGCCAGAAAAGGCTTTTAGGCTTTTTCTTAGCTGTAGAGTCCTGGATTTTGGACTATCTCATGTACCTTTATTTTATAAGAACCCTCAATTTTCAGCCACACTTCTCATGCTCTTATGTCTTTGTGGAAGTATCACATTCTTCCACTTTTTGCTCTATATAAATTTTGCTACAGGTTTTAGTGGTTTTACTTACAGAATCCTTTCTTTTGGATAAATAGTTTCAGGCTTGGAGTTACTGCCCTAGAGATACATTTTTATATCTTCAGAATAACCCAATAAGTAACATTAGGTTTTGTTACGTATCCACAGTGCTATCAGGGTAATCAGCTGAGTGTCTGCATCACCCTTCCACCATCTCATCTACTATCTGATTTACTGCCAAGCTGTCACAAAACACTTTTGATTACTGAAGATCAGACTCATGTAGAACTGTTTGTAAGCACACCTGTATGTGGTAACATCCTGGCAATGTCCCAGCAATGTCCCATGTTTAAAATAAAACTAAGTTATGTTAATGCCAAGCCTGAATCACTGGTAAAGAGTAGACTCTTTCTGCACCTTTAGTATTTATAAGATATCCAGCAATAATATCTCTAAATTCAAGCTAGAGAAAAGTCCAAAGGAAGACTTGGTTCTCTGGAGCTCAGGATGGGTTATGTTTCCAAACACCACCTTTCTCTGTGAGAAGACAGACTCTGGTTTTGAGCAGTTCTGAGCAGCAGTGTTGATGGGGAGCACACTGAAATCCAGATCTTAATTTTGAATCCTAAGACCTTCAATTTTTCAAGTCACTTAGAGGAAAATGGACAATTATTGATTTTATGAGGCCCTTGGGAAAAGTTCAGAAAGTGTGAGGTTATATTTGAAAATTGTTTGCAAACAGAAAAGGTGCCTTAAATTGCCTCTTCAGTTCACAGAAATAATAGGTTTCAGCAGAGTAAAGATGGTAGGAGTTTTCGAAGTGTCACTGAAAAAAAATAATGGAAAGTGCTCAAAATGTTGGTACATCCTTGTAGCTCAGAGTGCAGTATATGCCTATTGTCACTTCTATGCACTAATTACAGTGAATGGAAAAGGGCAACAATAAATAAAAAACAGATGGGAAAATGTCATCCAGTTAATCCAACTCTGTATCCTTCTAATTCACAGGGAACATTTTATATCTGGGTCACAATAGCTAGTGCTACAGCACATTTTATATGCTGGGAGTTTTTACAGTAGAGGGAGTTCTTACATTACATCTTTTCCTGACATTTTCTGACACCAATTTTTTTCTCCTATAGAAGAGTATGTGTAGCATACACACACACACAAACCTAGAAAAGCATGCTAACATTATTGACTTTTAAACTTAGAAATCACCAAGTTTACAGGTGCCAATTCATGACTCACATTGCTCTTACAACATCCATCATGAACACCCAATAAGGGAGAGGAACAACAAATTTAGTACAGAATCAAATCACTGAAGCCTGCTCAAAATTCACAAGGGGACCAATTTAAAAAGTGCTTAGCAGCCAAGTATCCTGCACCTCACCTTCTGACTATTTGACTTAACAACCTAAATAAATTCATCTTCTTATCTTGTTTTGGATGACCTCAGCTCACAGCTTTATAAATTAAAGACATTTAAAAATACCAAGCATCCCGTACTTTCTGTGTAACAGACCCAAACACACCACCTTTGTTCAAACTCCAAGTCTCACAGCTGGTCACCAGGACTAAAAGCTGTTGTGGCACTGGGTGGGATGATAATGCAGCAGCACAACCACCTCTTCACTATGTAACACAGAATACCAGTCTCCTCAGGTTCCTTCCACCTTCTCTTCCACCAATAAATCTGCCTTGGTTTACCTCCATTTCAACAAGGCTATCCATGAAAATGGCACAGGAAAGATGAAGAGTCCAACCAAGGTTTCATCCCACACATTGCTACTACTGATCTCTCTGATGGACCAGCAGACCACCGCAATAATGTGCCAAGTGTCAGATATGATGGGAAAGGGGAATCAAGTTCCAACCTTTCCCCCACAACTCTCACAGACACCTGTAGACCTTGCATTGCTCTAAAACTGATGGCAATGACCACTGATGTTAATTTATGCATTGCTCTGGCAGGCTGCTAAGAGCTCCCAGAAAGAACAAGCCAGAAAAAGTAAGCAGGGATTTTCAGAATTCAGGAACTCAGCCTGAACTCAGCATTTCACAGATCAAGTAAAAGGCTCTAATTTAGCTTCACAACTTTATTCCTGATGAATCTCAAACATCTGTTGCCAAAAAATGGACACACTTAAGCTGGGGATTCTTTTTTATCCCAATTTGCCCATATCACACATACATAAACATTTTAACACAGTAAAAGGTATGTTGAAATGCAGACATTGAGTTCCATGTAGTTCAGAAGATGCATCTGGTTCCCAATAGATAGTTTACTCAATATAAAAATTTCAATTTAGTAATTGTAGTAAGAGTGATAAGTATCTTTTGGGTGTCAGAAACTTTGGTTTACATGTATACACAAGGAAAACTGTACAAAAAAAGCACATAAATCAACATCATTCTTATCATAATATTGACAAGTAGTTTTAAGAACTATTCCAGAATTTGAGAACTCACAGTCAATTTACAAACATTAAGGAGTGGAGGGGAATAAGACACCTGCTATAGTTAAGGCAGAGGATATGCACCTTGACCAGGACAAGGAGAGAATAGCCCTGTGGAAGCAGCAGAAGCACATCACTTTTCAATCAAAATCTTATACTCTAAACATACAACCCACCTTATTGTGAAAACTACAATAATGGGAGGTTCTCAAAGATTCTATGATTCTGCTAGACAACATGCGCCTAACATTACTTTTTTTTTTTTTTCTCCCTACCTTTAGAAAAATAGAGAACAAAACATATTTTGGAATTTTTTGGGAGTGTTTTTAATTTCATACCTTCCTTAGAAATAATTAAGATTAAGGAGTCGAGTTTAATATACTCCAGGCCAGAACTCCTGTTAAAAAAGAAATATGAACAATAGACACATATTTGCAATTTTTTTGACCATGATAGCTTCCCTATTTCATTTCTCCAAAGCACCTTAATTCTTCTGTCCTCAAGCCTCAAATTCTGATCTTGGATCAAGCACAGCAGAACTGCAGATCTGCTAGCTGATGATTCAGTAAAAGAATCAACCCCCAAGATCCCTCCAAAATTACTTTCTCTCTCTGAAAATTCCTTTCTCAATGGCAATAGTCAGTTATATTTGCTCACATTCCATTAAAAATTGCCTGTCTTTAAACAAGGTGCCGATTTTTATTCTGTCTTCAGTTATATAAGACTTCACTGCTGTCTTCACTATGATAACACTCCAACAGTCTAAAAAAATACATTTCAGGTGTTCAACATGAAGGAGGTTTTGTGAGTTTAACCTTCCTTGGGATCCTTGTGAGCTTTTTGTATTTAATACTTGTTTTATCTGAAGCCTGTGGAGGTTCTAAAATATTAGAAGACACACTTTCTGAGAACTACCTTTCTAGTAGCCTGAAGATACAGCCTTGATGTTGGGCAACAAAGTTATTCTCTGTAATCCCCTTGATGTTGTAAATGAAAAAGAGGATGGAGCTAACATCATCTGAACTTTGGCAAACCATTTGCTCAAAAGCACCATCAAAGAGCCAAGGCCTCTTCTGTGTGTTCTGGAGAAGCTATTTTGCACATACTTCAGATGCTGCTGTCTTTCCAGGAAAGCTGCCTTTAATTCTTTGTCTTCCTTGGGAAAAGATTTTGCTTTACATTAAAGCAGTTGTTACAATTTAAATTCCCAGTAGAGGCAAGATGCAGGTGCAGGTTTGTTTGGTGCTTATTTTCAAAGGCTGNCAACCAAAAAAAAAAAAAAAACCACCACAAAACAAAAAACACACTAAAAATAATAACTCCCAAAGCATAGACAAAATTAAATTGGTGCAAATTAACTTCATTGTATTTGGAGACCCATACAAAACAAAACCCACCGCAGTCTATAAAGGAAAGTCAGAAAAGACAAGGATTGAAGTTGTAGCTTCACAGTAGCCATCTTTTAACAGCTTTCCTTTTTCCACACTTAAAAAAAAAAAAAAATACTTCCCATTGTTATGCCCCTATTCAACCCCTATTCGAAGTCATTCACTATGCATTAATTACCACTTTCTTCAATGCACCGGGAAGCTCCCAAACATGCTCCTGTTTTCAAAGAGGCACACTTCCATGTCTCAGCTTTTTATATGCAGAGCCTGCTGATTTTTTTTTCCTCTGAATACTTTGAGATTCCCCTAAATTTTGCATACTGTAGCTGTTCAGAAAGGGAGGGGTGAAAAGACAAAGGGCTGATTTCATGCTTCTAGAACAGTTGTTTGCATCTCTTTCATTTTTCCTTCCAGCTGTGCGAGGCAGCAGAAGGTTCTTTAGCAGGTGTCCTGCCTGCCCTATGGTAATTTTTAACTTTCCTTCACTTTCTTTTATGTCTGTTGCATTTGTAGAGACATTTTCTCTCTGAGCACTTTATTGCTGTTTTTCCTTTCCATTTTTTTTTTTAATTTTAAACAAAATATCTGCATTTCCTCTATTATGTCATTCTGTTCAGCTGTGAACTCAGATTATAAAAGTGAGCAAGGGAGAAATGTTCAGAAGTCCCAAAATATGAATTAAATCTCAGCTGTTTCCTATTCATTCCACAGATTTTTATCACTGCTAAACTGCACAAGTGCATCACAGACACAACTGACAACATGACAAAGCCATCCCTTACATCTAAACACAGCATCTGTACCCTAACCTTAAATCATATAACCTCTCTCCTGTTAATCATCATCCCAGTCTCTGCAAGAGTGACGGTAAGGACTTCCATAGGCTGAATGGGTGAATGAAATTAAGCACTCTTGTAAATCTTTACAAGATTACACAAAAAGAAGCAGTTATGATTTAAATGACCAAAAGTACACTTTTCATCAAAGAAAAAGAAATTTGCAAAAGCAAAACTGATTTTGATTCCCTGTACCAATTTTAGTTTTATTTGCAAAGCCTCCATACATAAGAAAACACAGTGAAAACAAAAGTAAGGTAAAGGAAATGGGAGAAAATGAAATGAAACACAGAGAACGATGAACCTTTTCAAGAAACTCACCTCCATTAGAGGGAGTTGGTTTTAGATTTTAAAGACACTGCAAAGCACAAACCATTTAATATGCTCCATTCTTAGACTGCAGATATAGATAATGTTAAATCAACACTCAAAATGCATTCTGATAAAACTACAGAATTTTTGTAGACTTATTCTGCACATTTCATTCTAGCACACATAAACCAAACAACAGATGACTCTAAGCTAAGAAGGACTTATTGATGTTAACAAGGTTAGATGGTCACTGCTATCTCCATAGAGTTATGGTCATGGTAGCTTGAGTCATCACATCACAGCGTAAATGCTCCTGTCCTCATCCCTTAAAAAGGCCTCATTCAGTGAAAATCATGCAGGTGATTTTAAATAGTTACTGATGCACTTTAATAATTTTCAGCATTGCTGCTACAGCCAGTAAGTATTGTAAGAATGCTATAACTTCTATTTAAATGGTTTCAAGGTGAGTGATATCAAAGATTTTCTCACTTGCTTACTTTTTCCTTACTCAGTATACTCAATAAGTATTTAATATAGGATAGTTTCTCCACAGCAGAAACAGTTATTTTAAGGAGTAACATTCATGATAACTGCCCTGCACTTAAAGGCTAAAATTAAAATAATAATAATGAATTTTAATTTTTTTTTAAGAAGAAGGAAGTAAAATGGTCAGCCTTTCTAATAGCATAACTTTGGGGTTATTAATTCAAAAATCACATAAATTTTCTGATTCTTTTTTGTGACATTTTACAATGGCAACCTGCTGCTTAAAAAAATACCTTTTTCCTGCAGTGAAAGTTGCACCCAGCAAAGAGTAAATCAGGAAGCAGGTGGCAAGAGAAGTCTTTTAAGAGAAAAGTATGAAAAAAGAACCCCAAAATTCTAGTTCAATCAACACAGTTCAAGTGCAAGGAAGCATACATATATTCCATTTATTACAGGAATATTTACAAGTATTTCTAATCATTGCTGTTTAATGGTATGCTCACAGAAATATGTGGAGGAGCAAAATTATCAATTGTTTCACAGATTATTTTTATAGTAGGTCAATAAATGCATTTCTAATTTTTTTTTCCATTTTAATAAATAATTTAAGTACATTTTGAAATATAAACTCTAGTCCTTTCACAGAAACTGGAGAATGCCTTCTCCTTATTAGCATTTTCAAGTATGCCCAAATATTTTTATGTGACTTGACTTCCTTTGCTACAAACATGTACTAAGTTTAGATTTAGAATTAGTGAAGCCAAGAGGACATACTGCCAGCAGTTCTCATGCCCTTTTTGCAGGATCTAACCACTGGATGAACCCACATCCCTTCCGCACATGAATCCAAGGACATCATTTCTCCTGAGTACAACCATCCGCAAGTAACTGTGAAAACTGCAGGGCTAATCCCTTGAAGACAGCTAAACATACAGGTCATGGCTTGCAAAATCACAATCTAGTTCTGTATCTGCTTCTATCAGACTATGCAAATTATATTTCATGGTGAGCTCAACAGATTTAAAATAACAATGAGGCAGCCTGTTTGTTTCGCGATTACACAGTACTCAGCACAATAGCATCCTGGTTCACAACTAGGATTTCTAGGTGCTACAGTAACAAACAATTTGTATTATTTCCTAATTCTAGGATGTCTTCCATATCTGAGGAAATCCTTTGACTGCTGATTGACACACATTGGGACACAGTACTATGACAGGATCCTCTATATTATCCAATTTCTCACATCTGGTCTCATAGAATTATGAGGTGACAAGATGTAGCAACTTAGATGTATCTTTGGTTTGACACAGCATGGCTGTTCATATGCACTCATGAGCTGACACTGTTGTTCACAGATTGTATCTTACAATATTTTATAGCTTGAAGAACAGCACTGTCATTGGGTGAATAAGAGCTATCACCATGGGAGAAAAGAAACCCATGCAATTATAATATGGGAGATTTTATCTCATTTGTTATAATATTTCCCCATAATAGCTCAACCCCAAATGAAAGTTTATTTACAGGAATCTTTGATCTAAGCAGCTGAGTTTCAGGAAGCCATTCAGTTTTACTGCAGTTTCTGAATGGTTGACAATCTCCTGCAGCTAGCTATCAAGTTTTCCAGGAAAAGCTTGAAAAGCCAAATGATCACACAAACTACAGCCAGAGTAGAAAGGACAAGGTGCTAAACTTTAACTATTTTAAACCACCATGGAGATCAAGAGTTCCACTGAATGGTATTTTAGCACTTGGACTTGGCAGTCCTGAAGGCACATAGGACTTGCAGCCAGGAGGCATGACCAGGATGATCACTGATCTCAGGGCAGGCACACACAGCAGTAAACTGCTGTCCCTAAACCATGTGTTGAAGGAAATCTTCACTGGTGTCCTACAGTCACAGAGCTCCAACAGACAGCTGCATAGGCAAAGCTGAGTGCACATACTGGAAGGATCAGGACTGAATGCTTAGAGAGATAACAGAGAACATGTATATTCAAAAAAAAAAAAAAAAAAAAAAAAAAAACTGTAAGTTACCTGGAAGCCTAAACTCCTCTTCCGCACTTATTTTAATGTCAGTGTTTTCCTGACAGTGTATAGTAGGTCCTGAAGCACTAAGTCAAGCAAACATCTGTAACCAGAAACAGTGCATACTGTTTAATTTCTTAAACCAAACAAAACAAGAATGCATTCCCATTATAAATACAAAGACTGCATCCAAAAAATTAGTGTGGGAGGAATCCTCCTTATGAGAAACAAGGCAATACATACAGACAAAAGGTCTTCTGGCAGCTTTTCACTATTATTTTCCACTACTGTATACTTTTGCAAATTATAGAGCTCCACAGAACACACTTGAGGCTACACGAAGCAAGTGCCTTTCATGAAATGGTATCAAAAGACCTATTAAAACTGAATTTTTAACTAGTTTGAAAAATAGATCTACATTTGGGTTATGTTTTGGTATGGAAGGTAAAACAGCTTTTCCTGTTTTCATTACACTGTTGACCTTAAAGAGGGACTAATAAGGGAATGTTGTAAATCTGCTTGTGCATTTGTTTACAAATAAATTAAAAATATTAAAAGTACGTGGAAGAATCTGCTACCATATCAGAACTTATGTACTACAGCTGTTCTGGAGAACTATGCCTATCAATCCTCACCCAACAGCAATGTTGTTGATGATAGTGTATAACCAAAATATCCAATAACCCAATTAGGATAGCAGCAGTTTCTGAGTAATGACAGCAGGATAATTTGGATTAGAGCTCTTCAGTGTGCACAAAGACAAACTGATATAAAAAACTGTAGTCTATTCATCACCGTTTGAAGAGCCATTTTTCCCTTCCAGGTGCATTGTGACCATTCCCTTTCTCTGCATACATACTTCAACCCTTTTAAACTAGCCATTTCTGGCGGACACAAGGTCAGATTTTCTGCTGAAGTGAACTTCCAGGTTCTTGCCTGTGTTTTAAGGAAAAGGCCATCTTTGCAGAATTGAGAAAATGTCCCTTTTTTAAATTATCAAGTAGAATTTTTACACAGGAAGATCAAGAAAGTCTTGAAATGTCCTCTTCAGATAATAAAATTTGCAGCTTTCACCTGAACCTCAGCAGTCATTGGTTACCTCCGTGAACACTGCACAAAAAGAAGTTGACTTCTAACCCCTGGGCCTCCCATGCATCACTTTAACAGCATTACACTTGGCAATTCTTAGAGGTAGAGTTTGTTTGCTACTTCCCCTCTGAATTGCTTATGTTTGCTTTGTTGAACCTTGTTTTTAATGCTGTTGTAGTGCATGTAGATGGTGATGTAGATGTTTACACACACACAAAATGACAAGATTCAAAATATATACATTACTCGTTAATGATCATGCCAAGTATTAAAAGCACTGCTGCACACCACCTGTATGCATGTATTTATAGATGTTAAATAAAAAGACGAGATCTAAGGAAGTAAGCATAGAGCACAAAGTCAGAAACACAAGTAAATCTGTTCACTGCAGTGTTATAGCCAGTTCGCAAGACTGGAAGCTAAGGGACTTGCTCATATAGCTCTGCTGCTGAACTTTTATTCATGTTTCGTTTAAACCCACCAGCCCTGACCTGAACTAAAAGTACCAAAGCTGCAGGGAAGGTAATCTTCAAGGATAGGACTTGTAAATCCTGACACTGTTCCATTAAATCAGGCTCTACAGCCTCTCCAATTTAAACTGGAAAGTCTTTTGGGCAGGCATTCTCTAGCTACTTTCTTTGTGTCCAGCACAAAGTGCTCTGCTATTTCTTAGGAACTTCTTGGTGCTATTCTAACATAATTAAATATTCTGTTTTCAGTATTTATACTGGAAAAAAGCTTGACAAGTGTACTTTGACTGTAAGTGTACTGTCACTTAAATACTTTTTATGCAGTGTCTGCATTACCATTTAAGGTTGTATGTGCCTTGAAGCAAAACTCTTAATGTCTTCATTTGCCATGCTTTAGTTTCCAACACATTGATCTTGGAGCACACAAACTGGATTACATTCCCATGAAACTGAATCAGAAGAGGTGTTTTGAACTAATACCACCCAAACTACACAGTGTGGATATCAGGCCCCCAGCACCAACCACCATCATATTGCTATGGCAGATATAATCTACAGTAGATTTCACAATCCCAAAAGTGCTTCCTGAGCACTACAGAATTCTCTTAGAAATAATGAGCTACTACTACCCTTTAACACATAGAGAGGAAGGAAGGTAAACATGCTGAAGGCTTGCTTGATGTTACGAAGGAGACTCCAAATTTTTAACTTCTTTTTAATCTTCTTTTGAAATTCTCTCTTTACAATTGCAAGTACAAAACATTAGCTTTTTTTAAGCGGTTAACTGTAAAAATATTGCCAGTAAGCCACATTTAAACTGGGGTAGGAGGGAGTTTGAATGCCAGATCTATATCTTTAATCCATTTTTTCATATTGTACTACTTATCTTCAGTACTCCTGTGGCCCCATTACCACAGAGTTTCAGCTTTCTTCTGTATTTATTATACATCTCTTTTGATGTGAAATAGGATAGTACCTTAGTACCCCCTACTTGTTTGGGGTTGGCTTGTTTGTTTGGTTTTTGGTTTTGTTTTTTTTTTGTTTTGTTTTGTTTGTTTTTTGGTTGGTTGGTTTTTTGCTGTTGTTGTTTTTTGTTTTGGGGCACAAAGACAAATTTACCCAAAGAAAGTTCATGCATTTGTTGACAAAGCAGGAATTTGGTCCAAATACCTGCAATTAACAATCATTCTATTCTACATAATTTGTAGTTTTCAGGTTTAATTTCTGTCACAACTTTTAGGTGTTTCATTCTCAAGCTGTTTACACACCAGATGCATTGATTTTCAAATGCATATTTCCTTCCCATACTGAAGTTATTGCATTTTATTTCAAGCTTTCTTATTTGAAATATCTGCACAACACACAAAATATTTTCTAAGTCTTGATACACTTCTAGATAGCAAAAAAAAACCCAGCACATACATAGATGTAAATTTGTTATTGTGGTCAATTACACCAGCAGTAAGAGAATTGAGAGTAAACACTAATCTAATGTTAATTGCAAGTGATTAAGGAGTAGCAAGCACCAATAAAACCCATGAGTCTGACTGCCTTAATTTGTGCTTATTTTCACCTGTAACCCATTACTACTTTTCACATCATTAAAGAAAACTCCCTAAGTAAATAAAAACAATTTCTGTGCACTGAATTAAATGAAGATGAACACTATATGCCACAAGCATAGCCTAAAAAGGCTTTAAAAGTGTGTTATGGGAAAATGCACCAGGAAGTAATGACCAGAGAGGCAACTCAGATTGATCAAAGTGACATGTAACCACTGTCTTCTCAAAAATCAGGAGCACTTAACTCAGGGCTATTAATAGTTAATAGACTTTCTGTTCTAGCTCAAAAAGGCAAGTAAAGCCTCTTGCTTTTAGAGCAAAAGGATCTAAAAATTGCTCTGAAAAATCTATGCCAAAAGGAAAGACATATGTACTTGTATGATCTGGTGGCACTTTTGTTACAACTGAGTCTATGGATCAGATTTATATATATATGATCTGAAGGACAAAATGCTGCCTAAGCTACCAATAAAACTAACCTGTTGAGAGAAGAGACAGACAGACCAGTTCTTCCTACAGCTGGTTTTATAACTGGATCTTGTTACAGCTAGGACAATTGACAATATAGAGCATGTATATGCTACCTTAGTTTTTATGTCCAATCTCTAAAAGAATCAAATCTCTGAAGGCCAAAAGATAATGTTTTGTGAGATAAAGACTGCGTAATACAGACTATAAAATTTTATGCAGTTAATCCTCTACTGAGGCAAACAAATATCTGGATCACATATCTTCCCCAGAAAATCCAGAATTTCTCTTGGGCTCTTACATCAATATGTTTCTGATACATATTGTTCTCATTACCACTTTTCTCTGTTAATTTTCATAACAGCCTTCCTCACTAAATGGTCCAACCCTGAAGCATTCCCAGAACATTAATTGCTACCTGGAGCACAAACAAGAGATGTCTGAAAATCACAACCAAAAAACATGGCATCCTTCATCAAAGTGCATAAAGAAAAGGACCAATCAACTCAGTGATGCATTTGGAGACTCAAAGACTCTCCTTACTGGCACCTCAACAATTCTCCAAGGACATAGTCCTGTGCAAACACATTGGTATTTGTCCTGGAGGGCTATATTCTAATTCATGGCAAAATCCAGAAACTACAAAAAAAATTAAACAAAAAAAGGATGAAAAAATACCAGTATGGAACTCCATTCATACCACTGCTGGTCAAGACCATGCCCTTTTTTCAGCAGCTCACATAAAATTGCCAAAGTATGTGTCAGATACTTTTTGTTAAAGTTGGATGTAAAGGCCATAATTTAAAAAAGCTAACTTAAAAATAAATAAATAAATAATAATTTAAAAAATTTAGTTTCTCTTTTTTTTTTTTTTTTTTTTTTTTTTTTTTTTTTTTTTTTTTTTTTTTTTTTTTTTTTTTTTTTTTTTTTTTTTTTTTTTTTTTTTTTTTTTTTTTTTTTTTTTTTTTTTTTTTTTTTTTTTTTTTTTTTCCTATTCAGTTCCTCAGTTCTCCCACAAACACACCCCTAGCACTTTTCAGCCAAGGCAATCATTCTAACAGGTCCATAATATAATCCACCAACACCACTTCTTGCACCCTTGCAGTAGCCACCAAGGTGCTTGAGGACCAACAGAAATTATGGCTACCTAAAAATCCCTTCATCTTCACTAATTTAAGGTACCTGCTGCCAGGTTAGCACAGAAGAGCCTGCTGCCTGTCAACAACTGAAAAAGCAGCCTAAGTAGGGCTGGCCCTTTTCCATCATAAACTGAACTTTGCTATTGAATGGAAAGTTTTAAATAAACTATCTGTTTCTAAATATGCAAAGTAGCTCATTACATGATTTACATAAGGGCCTAATACGGAAATTTCCTGGTCATCCTGATTGCCTGTGAGACATTATAGCTCTCAAATTGTAGTTCTGCAAGAAATGGAGGAGTAGAAATGCGCAAGTTCAAAATTGTAGGTTTTCATGCTGAGCCTTACCTCCCTTCTTCTGCCTTCTCCCAAGCCAGCTTCCAGGGAAATTACATGAGAGATCATACAGTAAAGACCATCCCAGGGATGTGGGGATAGCAATGCCAGATATAAATGGCTGCTTGCTTTGCTACTGCTTATTTTGTATCCAGGAGTTACTGAGGTTTCTGCAAAAAGGTCACCCCTCTTGGAAAATACCATCAAAGAATAACTATAAAAGGCTGGTGTAGCAGTATAAATGTTACAATGGGGTGAGAAGTACTCAAAACATGAATTGGATTCAGAGGCTTAGAGGCTATTTCCCCATAGCAATGAAAATGTTTATTTAAATCTCCTTAGAGCTAAAGGCTGAAAGCCTATAAGCAAATATGCATGTGTATGTGCACACACACACACATTAATTTTCACAAGCCATGAGCATGAAAGAAGCACTCTCAGCTTTGCGTAATTCTGTCTGTTGAGAGGCTGTAATAAATGCATTTTATCACAGGTCTTTTACACAATATAACTATTAGTGTTCTGTCATAGTAGGTTGTTTTGTTTTTCACTGATTTAGTAATTACAGCTTGATACTGTATATAAGTACAGATCTAAAAAAATACAAATGGACTTAAAAGTCTAAATGTATGTAAAACTGATGTGTTGCTATGAAATGGGGCTAAACTTTCAAATTTATTACTTGGACATGGGCTAGATTTATTCAAAAAATAATGAAAAAGCAGTTGAGTTTTCTAGTGAATTTTGGATGGGTCAATGCTCTCCCCAGGTTGCTACATTCAGTCCCTCTTAACACAGCCTTCAAGTCCATAAGCTCTTGCCACTTGATGCAACCCTGGACTGCATGTGAAGGATGCTGACCTCAGTCAGTATCAGCAGGGTTTAGTGATCAAAGAAAGTTTCAACATAGTCCTCTCCTGATAGAGATTCCTGTCACTTAAGTCTTATAGGTAGGAATCTCTGCTATGAATAATAATAGCTACTTAAGTTGATTTGTTCATTAGCATTTCACATTTTTATTTAGCTAGGAGGCAAAGAAGAGGGGAAAGTATGTGTCTGAGAGAATAACATTAACTATTTCTCTTCCCCCAACCCTAATACTTATTTCCACGCCAGCAATGCCAGAGAGAGGCACAAATATACCAGGGCTCACACAAATGAACACAATGCCAAGGAACCTTTAACAATGTCCCTTTCTGAACAGCAAGGTCTCTGCACAAGCAGTCAAGCTCCACTTCTCCTGTCGGAAAAAGCAGATATTCCCCTCACACAGAACTCACGTGAAACAAGTCAATTATTTGCGTGAGCCCCACAGAATCATCTCCATAACCCTCTCCAGGACCCTCAGGCCAACCCTTGACACATGAGTCTCATCATACAGCACCAGAATCAATTACACTTTTGGAGAGAGGGGTGGAAAAAATTACTTTGTAGGCCCACCACAAATTACTAAGGCTGTCCTCTGGCTCTTGCACAGCTTGAATCCAGGAAGTGCCTCTCAGCTCAATTTTCAATTATGTTCTCATCACAATTTACAACAGACAGTGTGTAATTTATGGCAATTACCTCTTCTGACATCCCCCTTTAAAAATTTCAGATAAAGAGACAGACAAAACCTGAAAGTGAGCCAAGCTCACCTGGCCTGCGTGCTGTACCAAGCTGACATTATGGGGAGAAAAAGGTATGCCTGACAAGGCTGTGAAGGAGATACTTTACAGCGTCATGAATGCATGCTGACAACTAAATCAAGCAGAAGAGGAACATAATTGTTGTGGATGCATTCCTTTATTTGTTAATGCACATATACAATATCATAACAACTGAATATTGTGTAAAGGGGTAACAGGAAACACAGACTGTCATCCTGGGTAAACGACCTGAGAAAAAATATCACTTTAAAGTCACCCAAGCTCATTTGTTTTATATATAACTATCCACTGTAAACAAAATCTGGGGCTGCTTCCTCTCTGCCCCAAGATAAGCATATCCTAATGAAAAAAAAGAAAACAAAACAAAACAAAACCCAAAGAAAAAAGCAAAACCAAACTCAACCACCCTAAAATATAAGGAAAACTGTGTATTTTAAAGAACAGCACGCAATCTTTTCACCTACAATATTTGAATATTTTGAAGGTATCAGTCACGTATCTTTACTTCAACAAAGACAAATTGTGGTATTTTTCATTTTCCAAGATCTGAAAGTAAAACTGAAAAACCTTGTGAAGCAATACTACTGTAATTTATGAAATGAAATGAATAAAGTAGAATAGTTAGGGTTGCAAAAGACCTTAAGATCAGCTAGTTCCAACCCCCCTGCAATGGGCAGGGACACCTCACGCTAAACCTTGTCACCCAAGGCTCTGTCCAGCCTGGCCCTGAACACCGCCAGGAGCAGGTGAAATGCATATGGTACTGTAAAGCTGATGTTTAAGAACAGACTGTTCCTCCTGCAAGCTGCATAAATCTAAGCACAGGTCACAGAAGACATAGGAAAAAACAAAACAAAACAAAACAAAAACAAAACCAACAACAAAACAAACAAACAAAAAACTATGATGCACAAAGTTATAGGTATTTGTTTAGCATTCAACATCATGTCAGCAGTCCAGCTCAGAACAAAATCTGGATCTCCTAGCTGAGTATACACTTTCTCAGCAGATAGTTACAGAATGTATCATCTTAATTATGACAATGTGGGTACTTACAAGCAGAAAACAACTTGACTGATCGGATTTTCTGAACTGGAGAAACTCCAGCAAAGAGACTGCAAGTGGAACTAACTAGCTTTAGCTCCAAGATAACATATTCATAGCAGTATATGTTGAAAAGAATAGTATGACCATGCATGTTCCCCTAAGACCTCTCCACAGCTCCTCTCTGGCAAACAATACCATTAAACAGTTAGTTAGCCAAGTTTCTTGCCAAAATGTTGATTTGTTCCTATTTACGTCTCCTGGTAGCCAGCAGTATGTCTGCCCCAGAATCCATGTTCAGGAAACACCACAAATAGAGCAAAGGTGAGAAACACTGTGCATACAACATTTTTCAGTAGTTTTCCTCTTACATATGGATTTTGCATCTGCTGATAGTGAGTGGTGGATATATTCCCTTCAGTATGCAAGGTCATGCAACAGAACTTCTTGCCTTGCTGAAGTCCAGTGTAAGCTAAGTTCTGCATGACCAAACATGACTAAAACCATGTTCCTCAGTCCATACTTAAACCAAACACTTCAGAATCTCTTCTCCTCTCCTTCCATCTACACAGTTAGCAGTGAAAAACTTACTGTTAAGATCTCATGACTCTTCCAGTTATCAGTGTGTAATCTGAAGAAATCAGGTCACTTCTAAAAGATGCAACAAAAAGCATGGACCACAGGAACGTTTTAATACACCCTGTTGGTCAAGTAAAACCAGAAGTTTTTTATAGAAACCTCACAGATCAGGGCAAATACAAATGGAATTTCACATTAATTGCATTCCCCTTTGAAAAGCAAGGGAAGCCTGACTACACTGCAACAGAGGGTTAAGGAGCATCTGTCCAGCATCTGAAGGAGGCCTATGGGGATGCTGGGGAGGGACTCTTCATTAGGGACTGTAGTGACAGATCAAGGGGTAATGGGTTCAAACTTAAACAGGAAAGGTTTAGATTGGATATAAGGAAGAAATTCTTTCCTGTGAGGGTGGTGAGGCACTGGAATGGGTTGCCCAAGGAAGTTGTGAGTGCTCCATCCCTGGCAGTGTTCAAGGCCAGGTTGGATGAAGCCTTGGGTGGCATGGCTTAGTGTGAGGTGTCCCTGCTTATGGCTGGGGGGTTGGAACTTGATGATCTTAAGGTCCTTTCCAACCCTAACTATTCTATGATTCTATGACAAATAATAACCACAACTTTATCTGGTTTTGGTTTATTTGCAACAGCAGCCAGGATTGTAACAGACCACAGCAGCCAAAAACACAAGCAAGCCACTACCATGTGTCATCATGTGAATCAAATGAATGTTTCTAGAAAAGGACTGATTTATGAAACAGCCATTTGCTTTAGATTGAAAGAGCTTTAAGGGCAGCACTACCTGCATGCTTCAATAATGCTCTAGCACAACAGGATTCAGAGATGCCGACTTGTGCCTTAAGGCATGACAACAGCATAAATAATCAATGACAACAAAATATTTTGGATACAGACATATGGGACCCAAGTCACAGATCTCCAAAGTCAATAGAAATATCCCCATTGTCTGGGTAATTTATGGGAAGCAGAGATAAGTATCAGCCCTTGAGTGAGCTCTGCTCCACCACTTATTATCTACTATACAACACATTTTCCATGTATTTTCACCATTAAATATTAAGAATGTATACTCCAGCATACTCTCTGTGATGTGCAGGCTGCCAAAATCAGCATCTACAAGATTACTTTTTTTTAATCAATAAAGATAATATTCAATTAAAATATTATTTTAGCACTAAAATTGCATATGAACAGCAAAGGGTGTAAGTTTAATTAATATGAAGCAGAAGTCTCTTTTCCAAGATGTCCAGAAAGAACTTTCTAATGATTAGTGGAGGAGATTGCGAAAAAGAAGCTAGACCAAAAGAAGCTCCCAAAGAAATATCACAAATTCAAGCAGAATCATCAGGCCAACAGAAATTAATTCTCTCCCTTTTTAATAATAGAATTTGAATTTTGTTTTGTTAGTTTGCAGGAAATTATCAGCCGCTAAGTGAAATGACAAGAAAAAAGATTTAGCAATTGCTGATGTAGACATATTTTAATCTAATAAACCTTCAGGTGTGCGAGATTCCAGGTCAACAGAAAGAAGTGTCCTTCACAGAGACAATTCTAATCTAGATTCCTCAGGTTCTGTTGCATGTAACTGAAATGCTGACATCAATGATGAAAGGCTTCATAAAGTGAAGACATAGTACAACAAAACAGAATCTCAGGTCTGTGATTACAGCTGCAATAAAGAATAGTTTGCATCTGTAATTAGGTTTTACTATTCCTTCCATCTTTTCTTTCATTATTAGTTAGTTTACATTTCACTTACAACAGAAGAAGAAAAGGAAGCAGATGCAAAATGGGAACTTTGAAACCTATCATTTCACAAAATCATTGGAAATTTCGTAGATATTTGTAGTTCAATTACTAGCAAGAAGGGGAAAAAGAAAATGTTACAATTCAAAATTTTAATTGTCCAGGGGCTGGGAGAGGAAGAGAAAAGGAAAACAAATTCACTAGTCCTTTACCTCAGAAGCTCGCAGGCTTTGCTGTAGCTAACTCAATAATTACATTGTAGTGCCAGCAACAATTCAATTTTTTTTTTTCTCGCCTGAGGATTTCAGCACATTTGCACCATAGGGAAGCCTTTTCTCTTTACATCTCAAAACTCTACCACAAACTCTTCCTTTATTCATAACAGCCAGATCCCCAGCTGAGATAGGCACTTTCGTATTGCTCTAGATGACAGTTTTCTGTGTTCTTTCCAAGCTCAGGGGGTTTAATAAACATATCTGGCAATCTTTCGATAGCTGGAGGGCCTGGGATGACACTGTGTGCAAACAATATGCTCTCACTGCTAGGGAAACAAGTTTATTCAATTCAATTAATAGATTACAGTCAAGATACTTGTTATCCTGCAATGAAAAATAGGAAAAAAACTCTGAGAATTAAGGTAGGTCACAGGATTAGCACCTGGCAACACAGCAAGACAGGCAAATAAGACAAAACATCCACTTGCTAATAGAGCACTACCAATAATCAGTGGCACAGTCCAGAGATCTTGGCACAGAACTGACTTTTAACTCACTCAAAACTGAGTTTAGTCCTGTGAACCTGCAGGATCTTATAAGCGTTTTGAAAACATATATGTTTCCTCCTACAAAATTGGGATATTCTATTTTATTTATCTGAATACAAGGGGTGTATTTATTAGAGATGAGCAATAGCTCTTCCTTGGTGAAACTCCACTGTTTTCAAGCCAACAACAACTGTCAGGATTCCACATTTTTAAAAGTTGAAGTAAAATTCTATTTTTAATTTAAACTCTATTGAAACCAAAGTATTTTCTTAAAACACACCATTCATGAGATGCAGAATTTGCTTCTATAATATACATTTCCACAGTGCAATCACACTGGTCCAAATAAGGGAAACACTCATGCTATTTTTATTAAGCATACTCCAGGAGCTGGTGGTCCTGTGTAGCCCCTACTTTAAGTACAGATCTGCAACAACTTGTCCTTTCTGAAATGTGCTCAGAACAAGTTTAAACTTGCAGAAGTTACCACAGGAGAAAATCTTATTTAACTACCAGAGTGACAGGTAAATTTGCCTGAAGGATGATTTGTGGTTAGAGCACAAACAAGAACACAAGAGATACAAACTTTTTTCATACTTGCATAAGTAACCCAATCTCCGAGCACTTCAATTCCTGTATGTAAAACAGGGATGAAAAACATTCTTCTGTCTGGTTTGCCTGTTCTCTTTGGCAACAGGGGCTATATCTGACTGTATGTCTCCTCTGTGCAATGGCTGCCCATGTGGTAATGGGTTCCTCAGCTACCAGTCAAACACCAGCTCAGTTCAAGAGCACAAATAATAACCACTATTTAAATAATACTATTCCTATTTCAGTAAACAGAGGCTTCACTGATTTCTCAGAGCCTAATATGACAGTATTTAAAAATAAAAAATCTTTAAATAAATGAAAAACAAAATACTGGAACAAATACAAAACTAGCATTGATGCTGGCAATCCCATGACCTTAATAATATGGCATGGACAAGAAGATAGACATGTTATGGGAAAAGAAATTGTGTTTGGAGATGAGAAGAGTCCTAAAAGACTGGCCAGCTCTCCTAGTGGTATTCTTGTGAACATAGTATTTAAGAAAAAAGCCTTTGGGACCTCACTAAGGCTACTCATCAATCTCTCCAACATCTGTATCCCAAGAAGGGACTAATTCTGAAATCAGATGTGCCTTGTTGCTGCTATGCAAGCCAGGGAAAGAGAGGAGAGTTTGCAGGTGCTGCAGTAGTAAATAACTTTCCCATTAAACCACTCTTGCTCTGCAGCAGCTCTGTGCCCATGGAGTCACAGAGCCAGTGGATACACACAGTGCATGCTACTCCAGCCCACCATTGCTCATAACAATTTTGTCCCACATACAGCCCTGAAACAAAAAGGTTCAAAGACTCATGGCAGAAGGAAAGCTAGTGCAAGTCCTCTGCTTACTGTCACACTTCACAACCTGGGGTACACAGTAGTTGCTTTCTTAATCACACATGCTCAGCGACTCTCAAGAGGTCAGTCAACAGCCTCTGTTTCTCTCACTCTAACCCACAAAGTCTTTCACTGGGACTCTGACTGATTAAGAACTGGGTCACAGTAATTAATACAGTTGAGTGAATAATCAAAAATTAATTATTTATTTACCTAATTTAGCTGCGCCCTTGTTCTTAGATTAGCTCATAATGAATTTTCTTGGACTTCATGCATACTCAGCAAATGTCTTTTAATATGTTTATATTGTGGCCTGCTCAGGAATTTTCAGGTTTTCAGCTGAGCTTCAGAGTGTGCAGCATGATCTCATGAGATCATTGCTCACAACTGAAAATATTGTAGTGCAACTACAGTCATGTAAATTTTAAACTCAATTTTTAAAAACTTCCATGTCAAAAATATTTTGCTGCATACAGTCCAACTGCTTGAGGATTAAAAAAAAAAAGCACACACCAACGGAAAATTGATTGCTAAATTCTGAATAAAAATATAACACTTTTATATTACTGATTTAGTTGTAATAATTATTACATTGTACACAGTGGGAAATGGCCCAAACCCAGAGCAGTAACATTCCTCCCCAGTTTTCAGTTCTTTTCAGTAATAGAGAAAAAGCCTATGGAATTAACAGGGGTGTGAAACCAGTCAGGATGAAACTTTTAGGTTTTCCTTCAGACCCCAGCATAGATTACTCTGAAAATATACAGAATCTGGTAGGCAGTTGCATCTTTCCACTAAATTTTTACTCATTGTTTTACTAGTTTTATAGAAGATACAGAACAGTGAAAAAAAAAATGGGGGGGGAGGGGGGGGAAGTATCATCAGCACTATCCTGTACATCACTGGTTTGTTCCAATTGTCTTAGTAGGAATCTGATCCTGAAGTAAAATACAAAACTAAAAATGCTATCAACCACTGCTCTTCTCTGACACTTTAAGTGTATGCTTACATTTTATACACTAGATTCTGCTGACTTTGTGAGAGAAAGTTAGGATATTCTTCCAAGATCAGCATTTATTTCTCACAAGGTTAAGGAAATTGCATTTACTCATTTGCTGCATGGAATATGAAATACAGTAAGTAATATGTGAATCTGTATTCCTTAATTCCTGGATAAAACTCAAATCCTGCTTCCACTTCAGGGAGTAATAAACATTAATTAACTTTTAGCAGTCAGGATCAGTATTTAAGTGTTAGAACATGTGCTACAACAGAAGAAAGCTGAAAAATATTATACAGGAGACAGCAGGAAATCTAGGCAGAGAAATAGCATAAATGCAATTCATATTCTGATTTCCCCTTTACTTCCCAATGGATATTTGTTTGCTTTATAAGAATTTGCTGGCTATAAAAAAAGTTCTATTGAGAATCTTGATATTCTGATATGTTAAAGAAAAGAAAACCTTATTTCTTAAAAAATTAATAATAATCTGTCTATATCAAATAATCTTACTGTTCTTCAGAAAAAAAATGTCATATTTAAATTTTAGTTGTAAGAACTACTAAACAGTATGTTGCTTGAATGAATGAGCCAAATCTATACCACTTACCTACTGGGGGAAGGGTGTCTGTTCTCATAACAAACACCCTCTGAACTCAGTACACTGTGTTTGAGGAATCATTCAGCAACTCGGAATTGTATATTTTAAAACAGTTTGTATTTGTAACTGCTATTAAATAAAAAGCAGAACATCGCTGGTTTGGCAGATTCTAAGATCTTATAATCACACAATAGAAAGGATTAAATACATGTAACAAGTGCATTAGGCTCAATTCTGTGCTCAGTTGCAATTGTACAACCTTGGGAAATCAATAGGGTTGACTGATTGACCAAAACTCAAGAAATTTCAATTTTAGAGAAAATGATTGTGTTTCTCTCTCTACTGTTCCGTGTTTCATAGCTAACATCTGGTGAAAATTAAGAAGCAGTTTTTCCCCCTTCCCCCTCACCCTCAATCAAACAAAACAAAACAAGGAAAAAAAAAAAAAAACCAACCCACAATACAACCCCTCATATATATCTGATATATTTTATACATATTCATCCTCATAACTTGACAGATGGGAGGAATCTTGCAGTCATTTCTGAAAGCAGACAAAAGGCCGTTGGTTCTGCTCCACATGATGATTTGTGAAGACAGAATATCACCCGCTTCCGTTGATGATTATATAGTTCTATCCATCTGTCTGCCACTGGAGGTTGTGAGAGTGAGATACAGCTCACACCGTCTTCATAAACAAAAGTAGACTGTGCTGTCAGTAGTCAGACACGCCAACTAATTGGAGCTGTCGACAGACACAATATTCTGTGTCAACAGCTCTGGTAACAGTTTGAAACAGCAATGATATGTTGGGTGATGGTGAGGATGACACATATGCCTCTAATAGCATGCTAGAAATCTGACATAACTAGAAAAGAATTACTGAAATGTAATTCCCAGCTTCTAGTTCTGCTGTTAAGATTTACCAGTCAGCACAGAGAGGAAAGAGATGCATGTGTGTGTTCATGTGAGTGTGCTTGTACTTGTACACATCTTCCTCTGTATCACTTCATATGCTGACAGCTTAATTTGAGATTCATAATGCCTAATTCAAAAACTAAGCTTTCCACTGTATTTCAATGAATTCACCAAAATTCTTACACAAATTTAAAACTTTTTTTTTTTTTTTACTTTTTCCACCATTTTCTTTATTCATTGGGAGCAAGCTGAAGCAGGTCAAACAGCAGCCATGCTAAAAGGACAGCTCTTACTGCATCTGTGCAGAAGACTGCTATCTTACTGCAAAGTGATTTGATGGAATCACCTAAAAGAGAAATTGTCCTCTGATCCTGCCAAAATTAATGAACATTCTTAATTTGAAAGGTAAGCCCAGAAATAAATATTTGCAGGATTAGGGCTGCAGTTTCTCAGTATCAGTAGTTAAGAAGATCCTTCTCGATCATCATTCCTTTTGGATATGAAAGCAGAAAGAAAGGTAAAAGTGTAAGAAAAGTGTAAAAGGTTGATAAATAAAGTACTGAGGGACATTTGCTTTGTTCTCCTCATACATCTATCTGCTCAGCTTACACATTTATCTTGTTTCATCTCTTGAAAAGTGTAATGCAACATTGGACAGACTAGGTTAAATAACACATAATATGCTAGTTTACAAAGATACAGCATTTTTTTCTCCAAAGAATTAAAGACATGCTGTGATAGCAAAATGCAACCATCCCTAGAGTGTTAAGGCCACTAAGTCCTTAAATAGGAACCTTGTAACAGCAGATATGGCATTTCATCTCAAGGTCCAGAACACAGTTAACACCAGTGCGCACTCTGCATGGCCAAAGGACCAAGCTGGCATGCTACTAGATTTGAATACTAGCCTTGACATCTGATAATGCCAAACAAGTGCAATTGTGAAGCCATCCCTCCTTTCTCAGGATACAGCAAAACACACAGGCTGATTCCTTGACACTCTGCAATCATACATTAATTAAGGCAAGTTAACTGCAGGTCAAATGCCAAACCTGCTCAGCCAGCAATGACAGCATTGAGCTTTGAAGCAAGTATCAACCTTCTTCTTCTGTTTCTGCTATACCCAGAACCCTGAGACCTGATGGTCACCATAATACGAATAATAAAACACAGTGACAGCCCTTTTGCTGAGGTACATGACCACACTGTAGTCAGGATTTGAACAAGGCCTTTAAGACTTTTCATCCCAGAGAAAGAAGAGAAAGCATGCTTGAAAAGCCATACGAGGGCTAGAATGAAGTTCTTCAGCCCTGGGAATGAAGCAGGTTGCAAGTCCACTATTGAGCAAACTGCAGTGAAGGGAGGGATAAGCTGGATACCAGAACCTCCTTTCTCAGACCTTCACAATAAACCACAAAGGTGCAGCTCTGCTCTGAAGGGAGGATGTCAGCATCCATGTAAAGGCATGATCTCATTAACCCACAGCCTAATGCTGAGTTGGACAAGTCCACCCCGTTAGCAGCCCTAGCAGCTTCCTGCCAAATTTAGAGGACCAGAGCTGAAGGAAGCAGATTGGAAATGACGTGCCCAGAGAGCAGGAAGCCTGTAGCTTTACTAAGGAACATGCAGTGACAATAGCTGAGGTTACGGAGGAAGAGCCTAGTCTTGTTTGCTGCATAAATCCCTACATTATCTCCTGCTACTTGACCTGCTAGAGCAGCCAGCGGCACAAGGAGCATGGCGTGCCGGCCTGAGCTGGCTACTTCCAGCCAGGAGAGGGCACACAAGTCGATTCACTGCACGATTGTCCGCTTTGCATCCACTTAACTCTTCCCATCTTCATGGCTTTTTCTTTGCTTCTGATGTCTCTTGTTAACCGTCCAGACTTAATGTGTTCAAAATCATAATGAAAAAAGCCTAACTAAAGAGATAAGCCAACATCAGCTGTTGCCAAAACCACAAAGCTAGTAAAATCTGTCAAAATATTTCAAGAAGAATTAAAAAAAAAAAAAGAATAAATAAAACAAGAGTGTGAAAAACAAAGTCAAACAAAATTGTTTTCTCCACATAACCAAGGAGCAAGTTGCACCAAAAAAGTGGTGTGTATAAATAGTGTGTTAGCCATTTACTGTGAGTGTGACTAGCAGCTGGGCTGTTTGCATGAGATGCAAATTTGGAGCCATTCAGGAAAGGAAGAATGAAAGCTTTGGCATTAGTCGGGCAAACACTAACAGGTTCAGGAAAAGGGCCAGCAAAAGACAAACCACACAAAATAGTGGGTGGTCAGGCTTAAGACAAGGACAAAATACCTCAAATGATCCAGCTCAAGGCAAATACCGGACACTTCAAAAGTCTTACTTTTCAGTTCCAAAACATAAGCAAAAGACCCTGCAATCACTACGCTAACTGGAGACACAGCAGCATTCACAGCCCACAAACACTTACTGACTTTGTCTTGCATCACACTTATCCATCCCTACTGTGTCTGGCTCTGAGTCATTACTAGTCACAAGGACAACTCTATTAGCTGCCATGTTCAAGAGTTAGTGAAAAAATATCCATAAAGCTTCTGCCCCAGAGAACAGTTGAAGGAGCTTGGAAAAAGTCAGGCTGCTTATCAATTTTATCTAAACAAATAGGTGGGCTCTAACACTGAAATGGTGCTCACAACAGACCCAGCAACTTATACGTAAAGTATAAGGGTATTTCAGGACTCTTTTCACCTCCTATTTCTCTGAGACACCAAGATTTTTATGGTAGATTTACAGCAGATCTGGTTTGGGTTTGTTTTTTTTTTTTTTTTTTTAATTAAGTGAATCTAGGCACAGCATCTGCAAACTCTGTATTAAATTGCACGCATTTATTTCACCAGAACAAGCAAGGACCTAATGCATTTGAAGTTCATTATTCAATCTTCTGATGTCTTTTCATATTGCTTAGACTTGCTGCCTCATACCACATTGGTATTTAATAATTATTCTAGCTGTCTCCAAAGACCTTTCACCACACCTTGTGTGGCACATTACAGACAGCTTGGATTTTTCAGGTACAAATTGCTAAACAATTACTGATGAGAGAAAGGTCATAATAATAGGTTACAGAAGCCTTTGCAGCCTGCCTTTACTTCATGGCCATTTATAAAGAACCATTTCATCCCATTGTTATAATGATGAGAAGGAAGTAGTTTAAGGTAGTTATAGACAAGCAAACAAAAGGCAGGAGAGCAGTGCTGTATAACTTCTACTTTCACTTCCTGCCTACTCCATTACTTCTGGCATTATGGGAGAAATAACATGATTGGAATGACCTAAAGGTTATAATGGGTGGGCAAGGTTTGCCTTGTCGAAAGCAGTGAGAGCACTGTTGGCTAAACCTTTTTGAAAGCTGAAAGTGGTGCCGTTTAACAAAAATACTAAGCTGTCATTGACAAAAGTACATTACTTAGAAATAGTATTCCTCTGTGGGCTTTCTTATCTCTATTTTCCCCACTTAAATGTTTTTGGGGTTTTGGCGTTTTGGTTTTTTATCCTTTGTGGGAAAAAAACCCAGCCAACCACCACCCAAAGAAAAGACTAAAACAACAAAGATGAAATCTCTTTGAAAAGTTGAGAGTAGAGGACACATGTGTGACTCCATTAAATTCATATGAATACCACCGGCTTTAAAATGGCAAAATCACATTCCAAGTGGTCCAAGCTATGGTGTTATGAATCACACAGGCCAGCTTCTTTGGGTTCCTAGGAACAGTGTGGATATAGTCATTTTTATCACCCCTAATTTTTGCAAGAAGTGCCTCTGTTATCTGGCTTCCTCACTATTTGAGGTACCAGATTTGATCCCAACAAATCAAGGAATTTCAAGTCCAGTCACAATTCACAGAAACATAAAAGTTATTAAATAAAAATCTGCCTTTGGGAAGAGAAAATGTAGGACAATTTGATTGATCAGGGAAAAGTGAACTCAAGCACAGCCAGCACTACAAGACAGTAGTTTGGCACTTTTAACAAAAGGGTGAGGCTCCCTCAGCCTTGCTTAAAAAATTGTAAAAATTATACAAATTACAAAATTATAAAAGAACACAGTACTGACATCAGTGAACCAGTAATATTTCCCAACATTTCTACCTATGCCCAAACATTAAGAGGCCTACCTTCAAGAGCGGCCCAGTAGGTCCACCTGAACAATAAGTGATACCACAGGTCATGCACAAGGCAAGACCTGGATCTGCATCAGGAGATGTTCATAGCCTTCCTCCTTTCAGAGAAACTTCATGTTTCACCCTAGGAACCTGTTGCAGACACATCCCCGAAATACCATCTTCTGCTTATGTCATGATGATTTTCATGACATTAGGCCTTAATTTATCTAAACTTCACTTTCCCTTCCTACAAAATGAAGGTTAGGACACAGGTTTACCAACTGGACCCTTGGACCTCCCCCATACCCGTGCTCTTCCTATAATCACATGTCCAAGACTACCCTAGGTACTAAATGGAAGAAGTGGCCAGCTGAGCAGATTCCTGTATTACTTATCCCAAAATATCTTGAGTTTGCATCACATATTAATCATGAAACAAGACTGGCCAGATTCTTTTACTGGAAACTAAAGACACACTTACTGCAAGAGACATACATCCAGACTGCAGTCCATGTGGCTGAAACATGGACATGGTTACTCATCACCTTAATTTCATCTCCAGACCACAAAGAGCCAGATCTGTGCCTCCCCAAAAAGCCCATGAGAGGAGATTTTGTTATTTCTGCACTTCTAGCTTTAGAATGAGAAGAACTACATTCCTCGCTTCATCAGTCTGAGCACAGGGAAAATTATTTCATCATAGATCATTATTATATCAACAAGTGTAAAAGACAAGCAAGCCCTGACTTTTAGCAGATTTCCTCTAAACTATTTGTTTATTTTCAGTCAAAGGTTATTTAAAAAGTAAAAGCAAACAAGTCTGTAAAATAATTTAAATGCATCAAAGTTTATATCCCACATTATGTAGTAAATCCTGCTCTCCTTCAGGAATACAGCCAGCCAAACTTCTGTTCCATTGGCCAGTTGCTGAAATAGTAACCTCTTCCTTTGTTTCATCATGACTTGGTTACTATAATTATTTGCTTGCTAGACTTCCAGCCACTGCTCTGATTGAGAGGAATACAGAATACAACTGCTAGACTACATGCTGCATCTAAGTCTTTCCATCACATTACCCCTATATCCCCATATTAAGAGAGCTCCATTGCTTCCAAATACAGCGGCGGCCTGATTTTTTAGATCTTCCTACTAATTTACAAGGCTTTACATTGGAAGCCTCAGATAAATCTTTTGCTGCTCCATGTCTGAAGAGTCTTAGGGCTGTACTTGTATATGCTTTTGTCTCCCCCATAGTGTTTTAGACCCTGAACTTGTTTAGCCTTACTCACATGAGCAGGTTTACAGACTTCAATGGACTACTTACATGAGTAAGAAGTACTCATATGAGTAGATATTTGCAGGCTTAGACCCTAAGTGACTTGGAGAGCTTTACTATTATTCACTTCCTGAAAGGCACTTGCAAAGAAACAAGAGAGGACTTACCGTATTTATTCAGAGTTATTATATATTCACTATGTCTTCTTCTTAAGCCCTCTTTGTTCTTGAGTACATGTACTCTATCTACAGTAGCGATACACAATATTTCTCTCAGGGATTTTCACATGCAAAAATAGTGAGGGTTTGGCATGTTGGACTGTTGAGGTTTTTGTGTTGTTTTGTTTTGTTTCTCCCTGTGAGAATTTTTAGATACCAACATGAGACAAAGAGGATTTTGTTATTACTTCTATTGCAGCAGCACTAACAGGCTTGTGACAGGGAGTAGGGCTCCACTGCATAAAAGCATTTTTTACACACCTCACTGTTGCCTTTCGTTAGGCAATAGCAACCTGGTTCAAGAACGCCACGAGAGGCCACAGTCAGGCTCTGCTTGGTCCATCATCACGCAGACACCATCTCCTGACCCTAAAGAGTTAAAGCAGCAATTTCTCTACAGATTAAATTGAACACCGTCATTTTGCCCTTAAAATCCTTGTTTCCTTCATGCATTTTCAGCTATGAGGACAATTAATTTTGCCATCAGACTCATAGCACTCAGGTCTAGAATGGCTCATTTTTGCTGAAGTTCATATTTCCCACCTATATGATACATACAACCAAACACACACATTTTTTATATAATGAGAGATGCTCTCCTCTCTGGAACACTTGTATTCCTTGGGAGAAAGAGGGGCAAAGAAAAAAAGGTACATTGTTCTGTAGACTGCCATGCTAAGAAGTTGCCCTTCCTGGGAATGCTATGTCACAAGAAATGTGCAAGCTGGGCTTGCTGAACACCCCAGATCTTTTAAAATAAATTTAATGTCTTTTCCAGCAGAACACAATGAAAAGGTACAGATAGATCATTAAAAAATAGAGGCTTTCAGAGACTCTCAATTGTGATATTTTATTTCTGAAAACACCAGAAGAGATGACAGATTGGATCCTCTGCAGAGCACAGTGCTCCTAAGCACCTTCTATTACGGCAGGTGGCATGGAGAAAGTAGGGGCATTCAGCAATATGAGGACTGCTTGTCACCCTGTAACATTGTAAGTGGCTAGAAAAGTCTTGCATTCCACACATGGCAAAATCCATCCCTCAGTTCAGTGTGCCCAACTGCCTCCACAATAGAGGCCTGTGAAGTTATTTCTACTGGAAATTTCTGTACTTTGCTAGCAACACCAGTTCTAACAAATCTTAGTATGGATTTGTGTGGAAGCTTGCTGACAAAAGCACAGACCGTATTGTCTTCCATCCAGAATAAGCTGCACCCTAGACAGCATAAAGTCTCAACAGCACATCTAGTTTGAGGGTCTTCCCTAATGTCTTTGCAATAACATATACAAGAAACAGTGAAGAAAAGGTGAGATCCCCAAAAGGGGAGGAGTGATGTATGAGTGTGGTAAAAAACTGTTGCTGTATTCTTCCATCTGTCCTTACTTTCCACCTGCCAGGTTAGAGACTCTTTTTCCAAAAAAAAAGACATAAGAGAAGTAAAGAAAGCCTGACATGGGGAGGGCACAGCACAAGGCAAAGAACTGGAACTGGCATGGGGGAGAAGCAGAGGGTGAGGCTGTTTCATTTCAAATAGCTTCAGTCATGGGCTGGTTTGCATGCTCTCACCTGTGTACTTAAACATTAGTAAGCTACCAAAACAAGCCCAACTCCACAATACCACCTACTTGTCATCATACTGCTTGCTTGTTTTACTTTAAGTAGGTAAGCCTAGGAAAAGGACTACAACAGGCAGGGGAAAAAGCACAGATAATATAAATGCAACAAATTTCTACTGGACAGAACATGAAGTAGTCCAATACAAGGCAATGAATGCCTTAGGTCCAGTCATCTTTTGGTGCATTCTGCACTGCACAGATCTTTCTTCACTTTAAATTAGATCACAAACCTGTGAAACTTTCTCCTGCTGACTGAAAGGGAGAAATAAAGTTTGCTTCCATGGCTTTTTTCGAAGTTGTCAAAGCTCTAGTAATAAATGTATTTTCCTCTAAGAAATGCTGGCATGCCATTGTCTAGTGTCAATTTTCATGGGTCAGCATGAAAACAACATGGGTGAAACGAAATTAAAAGACTTTCTGTAAGATTACAGCCTTTGAAATCCTTTAGGTCTGAGAGATGGCAACCTTCACTTCTCCAGCTCATAATTCTGAGCCACTATATGTCACTGCACTGATAACAATTCCTTCACCCTGCCATTCCCAAAGAAGAGAAAAAGCTTTCTAAACCAAGTCACTTGGCAACTGGATTTTGCCAAGCATAATATACAAAGAAGCAAAATTAAAACTTAATAAAAACTTTAATAGCTTTAATCAAAGTAGTGACTAAGATTCTTATAGTGCAATTGAAATAAGGTGTCCTACCACTATTAAGCTTAAATAGGAAAGGTAAATGGAGATACCAGTACAGTAGAAACAAATAAATAAGAAATGGTTTCTTTTAAAAATTTTCATTCTGATAATTAAAGCTTTAATCAAACACTTTCTAATACCAATACTCACAGTTTATGGTCTCTGCTCATATTTAATATTCCAGTAAGAAAACTTATATTAACAAGAAAATACTAATGATATGGTTAGCATTCTGAGGAAATGAAACGCAATCTACTGTGATAATACTTAATAATATCTTAGATATGATAAATCAGCCTGAGAATAATATCAAACAGCAGCATATGAATTGCAAAATTACTACCTCAAAGTCTCTCAGCAGTCTGATTTCTTTCCCAATGTCTAACACAGGAGCAATTAAATTCCTCTGTGTACCCTAACTTTTAAATCTGTACTAGTATTTCTTAAAGCACATTTTTACCTTTATTAATTAGTATTTTTTAATATTCAGAAACTCTACTTCTTATTCACTCTTTTAATAAGAGGTGCCTCAAATCTGTGGTGCCTCATTTTAGATCCTTTAATTCTCTGGAATCACATGTAGTATAGGCAGTATATGTCATTAAATATGAGACCTGGCATGGCACAGACTGACCATACAATAATTAAGTTCACGAAACAAGAACAATGAGAATGCTTTTGAGAACCTGGGATCTGTATTTTGGAGAACTAATACTGGAGAATCAGACTTTCTAGTGGAAATGAGGGCGTATTTGGTGCAATAACTCTAGCCAACAGAACATACTTTTCTACTGCTTGAAATCCTTCAATTTTAGCCAAAACACCTCAAAGAAAAAGACTCAATCTTACTAAAAGTGACCATATGTCAGTGTGAACTACACTGAATTCAGTGATGGATAATCAAAACAAAACTGAGACATTGTCTCCCATTATAATTTTCTAATCAGTGTGTGCTTGCACAATTGAAAAATTCTGTGGGAAGCATTCACATTAACGGGGGGGGGGGGAAGAATATATTTCCCTGCATACAATGCTTCTGTTAATATCCCTCCTTATTAAAACAACAGATATCTTCCAAAGGAGAAGAGAAACAGGAAGAAGGAAGGGGCAGAGCACTATGCTAGACACAGGTTCCCTGGGTTTCCAGTGCCCTTTTTCTGCTTCCTTACTTCTTTCCCCCCTCTCCAGCTTTGCAAAATTCAAAATGGGGCAGGAAAAAACAACTGGCTTTCAAGAAAGCCAGAAAAGATGCAAAAAAAAACATGCTCTTTCATTTGCTTTCCTAAAACTGGATTCTCCAAGAAACTCCCAGCCACCCACACACATACACAAGTACACACGTAAAGGTAAGGTGCTTTCCCCTCGCCCCCCCCCAACTTTTCATTCTGATTCATGTAAGCTATTTTAAAACCTTGACTATTTTTCCATAGAAAAAAATGTCTAATTCACAGCCAGTTCAAAGTAGAAAGCTGCCAGCTTTTCTGAAGTTTAACACCAGATTTAGGAAATGCAGGCAGTGTGTGAAATTCACCCCAGTGCTGGAGGCATTTCAGAGAACTATTCAGCATCTCTTGCTCTGTAAAACAGTGGCATATCCACAGCACCACAGCTCCCTGAATCCGCTTTGCTCCCCAGCTCCTCAGCAGCTGGCACTAGAGTGTGCATCACAGAGCAAACAAGCAGGATGGGAATGAGGAACTGGCCAAGGAAGAGCTGGTAGGATCTGATAGCCATAAAATGAAACAATTAACTTTTGCTGAGTAAAGTTAGCTTGTGCATCAATCAGTGCATCCCAGTGGGCCTAGATGCAGAATACAGAGCCATCAAACTCCATATGCATCTGAAAGAGCTCTGTGTCTTGAACAAGGCTTGGCCTATCTGTAAATGCACTTTGAAATTTTATTTGTCGCTGACATACAAATAAAAGATAGGTATGATGCAGCACATTCTTCTTTATAATTACTTGGAAATCAAAACTTTGGGCTACAACTAAGCTGTCCTCTAAACACATCCAAGTATTGGATTAGTTGGTAAAATGAGAATCACACTTTCAATAACTATGGAGCATGTGTGAACAAGCAGATACATTCCCATGGCTTTGAGTGATGGAGGTCTTACCACTTCCTTTTACTCTGTAATTTCATATTTTAAACATGAGAAAAATAAACCTGAAATACAAAGCATTTGCTTTTAAGCAAATCCTGCCTTATTTTAATGGCTTATGGTCAGCATTATCACATAACATGCTGCCATTTCTGGTGGGAGGCTGAGAACAACTTCCCCTACAACTCCAGTAAGCACAAAGGTTATCAGTGGTTATTTTGTTGTTTAACATCATTTACGTTACTGATCAACTCCTCAATGGCAGAAATAATTAGTTTCAAGAATCAGAGAGTTTGCTGCCATTAGGCTACTTGTAAATCTTTGTGGTATTACATGGAATGAAAGAGATCATATAAATGTAAAATCTCATTATCACAAGTTTGGTATCTTACATGCATTACCTTACTACTACTATTCAATGGAATTGTCTTCATAAGATCTAAAGGACCAGTTCTTTGCTTGGATATTCCAATTATACACCCATATGCCTCCACTGAAAGCAACTGAATTACAGCAAAGTACTAATGATGTTTCAAAAAGAAAACATGTTGAGAATGGGAATTTGAGAACATCAAGCAAACTGCAAATCTACTCCTGCATAGTATATATCGGCCTAACTCCACTGTGATTAGTGTAGACAATTTACATAAGCTGCCAATCTGCTCCTTGAAAATTAAGGACAGAAACCTAAACATATTCTGCAAATCTTGGCATTGTCAGCTAAATATGTACACATGCCTGATTCTTTTCTCTTGTCCAATAGAGGACGCAGCTTGTTAAGACTTTTTCCAGCAAAATATATATGTTTAAATTATGTGATTAATTTCTGTGTTAATGAAGGTTGAAGGCCCGAAAAGGCTGAATGCATCTATTTATCCAGGGGCCAGATAAAAATTGCTGCTCAACTAGCCAGCCCGACCCTAATATGGAAAGCCCCATCCTTATTGAGGGTGAGAGGACAATTAAATTTTTATGCTCATTTAATCCTGTGCCCTTTCAGAGCAAAGGCTGACAATTGTGCCCAATTTTTCCAAATGTTTGCTATTACATAACCTTGACAAACCCACCAAACTCAATTTGTGCAGGGCCTGTTGACAAAAATCCGATTGCTACAATATTCTGAAACTCTCCGGTTAAATACTGGACTTAGAGGTTACAAGAGAAGAAAACCCCAGCACTCTGAACTAACACTTTATTAGTTCCTACCTGCAGCAACTAAATTAATATTACTGTGTGTATCTAGTCAACAAATTGCTTCTATATGAAAGGAAATGCTTTAAAAAGCCTTTCTGCTTCTGAAGAGCTATCTGTAAGTCTGGTAATGTTTTGCTTTGATACTTAGAAAAATTGATTCTTTCAACATGTTAAAATAATTCTAATTTTTTCTTCCTTTTCATGCTTCAGTCTGTCACCTGGTCACTTCCTCTATAAGAGATTCATTTAGGGGAGTTGTATTGTATTATTATCTGTGATTTTGTGGTTTAGTGCAGAGTCAGTTTATCTTATTAATGTTATGTTCTTCAAGAGAGATTCATTTAAGTGTGACCTAGCCTGTTATTCTATGTGCCTCTTGCATCTCTATTGGGCATTTAAGAGTTGTAGAACTCTCTTAATTTATTTAAGCAGAGCACTTTAAAGCAGTATCTCAGCAATTTTCATTGAGATTAAGGAGCCCTTCTATGTTTTCAAAATGCTTGAAGTTTTTCTGCTCTTCTAAGGACTGCAAATATTTGAACAACAAAGAAAAATGTTTAAGAAAGTGGACGTGGATTTTTTTTCTACATGGAAAACTCTACCAAGAAAACCACACCAACATTTTGGTCTGAAAAGTGAAAACTGGTCATTCCCCCAAAATACTAGTTTGTAATCTATTTCTCTTAAATCTAGGATTTTAAAGTTGCCCTCACAAATTCTTTGTAATAACTCAGAACAAGTAAATTAGCGCAAGGAAATACTTGCAAGTAACTTTTACAGACACTGCAACAAATCTTTTATCTATGAAATACCACTAGGGACGTTACTAGCTAGGATTATGACTCAGAAGAGGCAGAAGTCATAGTTCTGTACAGGGAATACTGGAAAAATAAGACATGTGAGTTTGATCAAAAGTATGCTAATGTCAGGGCTAACCAGGCTTAGTGTGAACGCTGTGGTTCTGTTCTTTCTTAAGCAAACCTCTTCTTCCATAGCTTTCTACATAGGAAAACATGGGACTTTGACAGCCAAACCTAGAAAGATATTTAATCAAGATAAAAAATGAAATGAGCAAATACAGAGCAGATTCTTAAAGTAAATAAATAGGTAAATGAATAGCATTAAGAGAAAAACCTATGAAGAATAAGTGACACAGCCTGGGGGAGTGAACCAGGAAAGCCAGTTAACAAACAGTGCCCTCCCACTGGCAGGGGAGGAAAGTATGTCCATGTTATATGAGGCAGTACAGATGAAGTTCAGTTCAGTTCCTTACACTCATCTACTCTCCAGGAAGAGTTAGCACAGCTGGAGTGCCAACCCAGCTTCCACTGCACATAGCCTTAATATCTATGCTTGATACTGCTGCAAGTCATACAGTTTGCCCTTCAGCTGATACATTACTCCTGACCGGTTGTTGTGAACCTCTCATTGAAGGCACTAAGAACTGACTGTACAAACTAATGAAAAGGCCCTAAGTTATTTAGGGTAACAAAATTACTGAAGATTACCCTACCACTTTCTTTACTTTCCCATATTGCCAAGAATGTACTTAGCCAGTGGGCATTTGTCAACTTCCAACTGATTTTTTTGCAGGATTTGGCTTGGCTTTTTTCTCAGCTTCTTGTAATTTGTTATACATGATGAAAGACAAACAAATACATAGTTTGATTTTACTTTTGGAGAGGGAATCCTAAGATTGACAGCTCTCAGGACACCAAACACACCAGCTGTTCTTTTATTTTCCATTTCTTCACAGTAATGACAGTCTCATCTCTTGGTGCCAAGCCTCTTTGGAAAACATTTTAAAAATAAATGTAGCACACATGAAAACATGCCAAAACAGCCTTCTTCTCAACATAGATTCTCCAAGAACAGAAGATGCAAGGGCTGGTGGGTAGTTGGGCTTCATTCTTGCAAACCAGAAAACTTACTAAAAATTACAGTGTTTGGCAATCCAATAAAAAATTATTCTCCCCCTCTCCCCCAACTAATAGTTTCTGATTAATCCCCTGGAAGTCAAAACCAAACACATCTGAATTTAGACTAATGATACCAGTTTTAGCCAGGGAAGATTACTGATTATTAACCATGATCAGAGTACCCAACCATGAGAGCCATTCAAGAAGATTAAACACATCAGCATGGGAAGCATTAGATTCATCTGATTTTACAGGTCAAAACATCATGCACAATGTTTTGACTAAAACAGAAATTATTGGTCTCAAGTCAGATCTTTTGCAAGCATTTATAAAGGATATTAAACTAGGTGAACTCTTGATCTCTTCTTTGAAAGACACTTTGCTGAACGTCAGTGAATGAAAGACTTTGGAACACAGATATTAGTGTTCTCCTTTCCAGCCAGTTCCAGTGAATCTACTCACAGTAGACAATCTATTATACTCACAGTTTAAATCTTCAAGTGCTTAAAAGTCCTTTATGACCAAGCTTCACCTACTCAGGTTTTTTGAGTTCTTTCCTCAAAACCAAACCCCTTCAGATCCTGGGCATCTCTTGAGGCATTGGTCCAAATTTGCTTATGTATTTTACCATCCTCCTGGATAGTTTTCTGCTTCTTCAGAACAGAATAAACCAGGCAAGCTCTCTGCAGCTCTCTTGAAGATAGCAGTATTTCTGCCTACTGATAATTCAACAGACAGACACTTCCATTCATCATTGAGCAAGTTTAAATTTGTCTCCCTTACCTAGTATTATCTTTATGTAGGTATTCCAACTGCATATATAACTAGCAAATGTTTTTCCACACAGGTCTTCTGTATTTTTAAAAGTTTCTTCTCATTTTACTGCTTTGCCTACAGTTGACATAACCACAAAAACCTACAAATAGTAAAAGAAAGGACCTGGTTGCTCTGTTTGCTAGTTCACAACATTGTGAACTGATGTGAGAATGCAAAGCCTCAAAGCTCTCTTGGCAGGTAAATGAAGGAGGATGATATCTTAGGAATTTTCAATAGCATTGGAAAAGCCTAGGTATAACATTGCAGTTGGTCTCAGAAGACATGAATGGGTTAAGTTTATAAAGCACTTCATTTTCTAGCCATAGCTATGGTACCTTGGGTAATTACTGCAGCTTAAGTTAGACCACACCTTAGATAAACCTGTAATGCTGGCGTTTTCTGCAAACATTTTCTTTACTGCAAGCTGTGGCTTGCCTCTCACATATATTTGCTCTCCATTTCCAACTTGGTTTTTCCTTAGCTAGTTTGTACTCAGTTGAACCAACAAATCAGAAGCTGTTGATTTAGTTCCATATCTCTTGAGTCTTTACGTGACACCACCATACAAGTTATGCGGTAACTAGTGCTGTGGGAGCCTGATGATTTACTTTTTGTGCTACATGGAAAAGACTGGGGATGAAAGAAGAGGAGGAAATAGTTCCATAGAGGAACACTTTGTTTCTCTTAAAGGTGAAAGAGGCCAACTTGATTAGAACTAATGCTAAGAGGGTGAATTTAGTTCTGGTGATAAATGAACATATTCCTAGCTCTCCAGTGAACACTTTCAGTAAACTTCAAAAATGCTGATCATCAGATTTCATGGAAAGAAAACATCTCTGGGTATAAGCAGGTGAGTGCTCTGCAAACAGCAGTAACTATGAAGATTTTCAGTGTCCAGTTTGCTTCCAGGTCTTTGTCATCACCCCTGCTAGGGCTGCCATCCCTGCAGACTAACCAGCACTGCAGCACTTCCACCCAGTGCAATCTTCAGACAAGCAGAGATCTGCTGAACTTGTTTCCACCAACAAACACAACATGCTCTGGAGGAAATGTTTCAGGGATGATGTACAGAATAACCCCACGACTTCAGCCAGAGGGAGGAGCAGTTGCAGATGAAAAGCTTCCTCACAGGGCCAGACCTGGAAAAGGATCTGTCCACAGAATCAGGCTTTCTACAGCCTGATGATAGATGCACTACACAATATTAATTGCAGCAACAACCACTAATCTGATAACTCTAGCTTTCTGAGTACATTCCAGCAAAGCAAAACAAGGTAATCCTCATGCTACCTGACATTTGCCCCCAGAAAAAAAAAAAATCAAACCCTTTATGGGAGCCAGAAGCATATACCAAAAACTAAGGAAAGTAGAAGATTAAAGGATAAGATTTAAAACCTAATATTACCCTAATATTTCACAAGAAAGCAATAACTGACTTCAATTAGAACAGAATTTGGCTAAAGCTAACCACACTGGAGCATCTCAGCTTGGGCATAGATGACTGAAAAACAATATTTTTTTCTTTGTGGGTTTTGGTTTTTTTTACAATCATATAACTTAATCTTCGTAAAGTTCACATTTGAAAACAAAATGAGTAGCTTAACTTTATGTGTAGTTTTTAAAATTTCACACTGAATAAGTCTTCATTCAGTAAAGAAACAGATTTCTAAATAAAGAGAAAATAAGATCACTATAATTAAGATCTAAATATTCATGTGTCAGAAGATTCATGACTTTTTAGTCTTTGAGCTTGAGTTTGGACACCTGGACCTGAGAAGCCATGTAAGACTAATACTCAAAATTTTGAACTTAAAAAAAAAAATTTGACCAACTGCCTCTATGTCAATGTGCTAAAGGGAGAATACGGATCATATGTTTGTGGATAACAGTCTGAACTCACAGAGACTTTGTGCTTATGTTGCCCAAAATACAAACATCTTCCTAGGTGATTTGTATGCAGTGAGTTGGCATTTGATTTTAAGATATTCACTGTTTAATAAATGGCATTAAGTGCAATAACCATAACAAGAATAATAAACAACAAGCTTGATACCTGGAATCAACTACATATCAGCACAGAATTAGTATGTTATTGTACAATACCACCTGAGATATTGTAAATATTTAGTGCAAATAAGATATGTCAGTTAAACTGCAGTTGTGTATGACACTTTGTAGAACCATTATGATTCATCTTTGACTGCCTTACCTGCCTTCTGTTCACCCATTTATGTTCCTTTAAGATATTAGTATGTCAAGTTCCTCAACATCTTCCGCAACAGAGCACTGCTAAAAAGCAAGAAAGTACTGCTCAGAAGTGGTGGTAGTAGTGGGAGAGAAGGGTTCCTTCCAAGCATCATATTTTCTACAAGAAAATTACATCTACATTTTCTACAAGAATTAAACTTGTCTATATCACATTTACTGGCAACCCTTTAGAGAAATATCACTAAAGGGCAAGAAATTGGAACAATATACTATCAGGCTTGGATTCTAGACGTGGCAGATTGTCAGATGTTAAGATTTAAAGCTATTTTCACCTCTGCAATAGATATTCTAAGCTGCTTACAGAGAGTTTAAACAAACAAACCCTGAGACTTCCTCACTTAGGCTACAGCAAGCAAAGCACATGACTCTGCAGGTGGAGGAATTTGAAAAGAATACTAATTTTTTCAAATGTTCTCAAACATTCTGAAGATACATATGTCAACGTGCAGAAAGCAATATAGGCTGTTACATTACAAAAGGTTTTTCAGAGCAGATTTAAGATGAAGATAATCACAAAGCCAGTTAGTGGCTCCTAACTAACACAATACCTTAGAAGGTATTCGCAGTCTTTTATTTCTAAGCGCACAAGTCTGCATATTCTCAAAGGCACATTCACAAATGTGAAAAATACTGCATCATTGCATTCTTTAAATTATTTCCAGTTTAACTGGCATTTCATAGTGCTTCAAATTAAGGACAGTTATCTTATTTAATTATCATCAGTTCAGAGTATCCATATGAAGGATAATTCTGAACTCCAGCAGTTTCACATATAACAGATATGTATGAGATCTTGATTGAAAGAATTAATGTTTACATGGCCTAAATTTCAGTGGACATAAAAACAGATAACCCAGAAGCTTTGTGCTGATTATATATCTAAGTGATGTCACCTGAGTCCTGTTAAAGGTTCTCTTATTATAAATTGCTAAGCAAAGCAGTTACTTCAATTTAAGTTACAAATAACTTGAACTCATCAAGAAGCTCAAGATCTACTTTATGCTGACAGCCCAAAGCCCCTGGAGAGTCCTCTGCAAACTTTTTGATTTCATCACTTGCATAAGATACTAACTGGACAATAGGAGACAACTGCAAAAACGTACTTGGAAGCACTGGAAACATGCTCCATTTCCATCTTCACTCCAAGTACCAAAGAGGAGCAATAAAGAAGTATTAACTGGATTAATATGTTCTTAAATATAATTTTTCATATATTTATTTACAGACACACAGCAAAATACATTCCTTTCCCATTGCAGATAGATAGGTATAAGGGCGGTATACAACTAGTCTGTCCTTTAGGTTAAACAGCCTGAGACAGTTTAAGATCCTCTGTCCAACAACACCACAGTTTAAAGAGATTTCATAGGTAATAAGAGGCACAAGAAAGGAGTCTTTCTGGGGCTAAACTCAAATAGTTGTAATTCACTGATAGCAAGGGAAAGTAATTTTATAGTAGAATGAATACAGCAACATGGGGTGCTAAATTGCATTTTGAGTTTCATCAGTGGCAAGTGTAGCAAAGCTTGATCTTATTGATAAAATAATTCCTTTTACCAGCAACCAGAATTCCACTACACAATTAATTCATTCTTACCCATCTGTAGATGTTTTCTGGATACATGCTATTCTAATACATAAAAACATCCAGAGATTCTTATGGTTGTACGCAAACCAGTGATCAGAATGGAGCCAACTTCATTTACTGAATCTCAGACACACCTAAATTAAAACCTAACATAAATTTTAACAGGACCCCATATATTTTGCTCTGTGAGTTTTGTGCCTTTCAGAACTAAAGTGTACACAGATAAATCTGTGTGATAACAAAATGCACGTATTTGTTACTGTGAAACTTTAGCATGCACTGAAAGATGAACCATCCCTACATGGTGCAAAAATATGATATCCTAACTAGGCAGGTACAGACACAATCAACTTATTAAAAAAAAAAGAAAAAAAAAAACACTTTTGTTGGAAAAAGTCCAGAGAAGACCACAAAGATGCTCAGGGGATGAAGCACCTCTCCTATAAAGACAGACTGAGAGCCCAGGTTGTTCAGTCTGGAGTAGAGAAAGCTCTGGGGAGACCTCATAGCAGCCTTCCAGTACCTAAAGGGACCTAAAAGAAACCTGGAGAGGGACTTTTTACAAGGGCATCTCATTATAGGACAAGGAGGAATGGCTTTAAGCTGAAAGAGGATAAATTTAGGCTAGATATTAGGAAGAAGTTCTTTACTGTGAGGGTGACAAAGTAGTGGAACAGGTTGTCCAGTGAAGCTGTGGCTGCCCTGTCCCTGGAAGTGCTCTAGGCCAGGTTGGATGGGACTTTGAACAACCTTGGTCTAGTGGCAGGGGCGTTGGAAGCAGGTGATCTTTACAGCCCTTTCCAACACAAGCCATTTTGAGATTCTATAAAACCACACTTAAACCTGATGTTTTCTTACCTTATGCCCCTAGCACAGGTTTATTTTCTTAAAGTTCATAAAGACTATTAGAGGAAGTGAATTAACACCTTTAAAAGTCCACTAGCTCTATCTACTATCTACTATGTAGGATTTCTCCTACAGTACAAACTAACTTGACCCAGCCAACAATAGCACAAATGAAATGGGAAGAACAACTGGAAGCGATGGATGTTTTTTTATATACAGTACAGCAGTCTCACAACAGAAAGTGTGCATGGCAATCTGTCTGTATATTTATTCCCAAGTACAAACTTCAGCATTTAATGTTCTCAGTTGCCAAAAGGTTTCACAATATAGTAGAGCACCACTTAAATTGTGGATGCTTGTTTTACAATAAACATATGTTCACCAGATTTCGTCTCCTGCTAGTGGTTTACCACAAAGTTTACATGCTCCTGCAGAGCCAACTTGTTTTGTAGCAGATATACCATGAAGAAACCTTTCTCTTTGCAAAAAAAATAGCAAAAAGCACTATTTTATCAAGAGGAAACATATGCAGTAACATCACCTCTTCCTCCCTTGACGGTGCCCATGCAATTCCACCTTGATGCAGAAATACCACCTCTGAAAACTGAGTGGTGCACTCAGAAGCTCTTTCTCCAAAACCTAAAGAAAGCCAGCTATTGCAAGTTGTTACTGAAATTTTAGTTAACAAATTCTTTTTCCCTGGATCAGCAGTGCTAAATCTGAAGCCCAGACAGGAGGAACTGGCCAGCTCAAATTCAAAGAAAAGTAATTCAAGGATTCAAAGGACCCCATGGATCCCATGTGATTTCCCAGGACTTCCTGCTGAAGAACTGAAAATCTCCAAAAGCCTTTCTACTCAAATGGTTAATCTGCTCTTTACTGAAAATAAAGCTTACAGGAAACAGCTGATCATCTCCAAAGCCTCCCAGACCTTCAACTGAATAACACTTTGCAGGGAAGTGAAGGAAAAATCACCATCTTTAAGATCTCCATAGATATTCTAATCTGCATGTTGGCCATTAGCTGGATGCATTTCTTAGAAGCCTCCCAAATATACACCACTTATGCAAAGCCTGTAAGTGCCCCAAGAAGAAACTCTGGACACACTGTTATGTTTGAAATTGCTTGAACTCCACATTTCTGTAATCCTCAGATAAAATTTCTCTGGTTAAAACTGTGACTAGTCACTGCAAGGAACATCAGTTTTTTTCAACAGCATGCAGCACACTGGACTCTGGTCACGTTTACAATGCAGTCTGAGGGTATTAGCTTCATCAGTCTGCTCCTGCTGATGCCTTTGCATTCTCTGAGGCTGGAGATGCAGTCATTGTTGATGAATCAAGGAGCTTGCTTTGAATTTCCACATGCTAAAAGGAGGAAAATCAATCTCAAATTCAATGCTCTCTCTTCCCCACCTCCTCCCAAATGGAAAAAACTGCTCCTGAAGTTCACAACAACACTACTCTCAGAATCTTACAAGAAAGACATTAGAGCAGAACATGATCCTGCACTGTGTCATTACTGGGGGATATTGGAACGAGGACAAAGGAACATGCACACATGAGTGGGGAGTGGGCTCTTGTATTGGCCACATTCAACTTGTTTGTTCAAGAAAAAAAAAAAAAGAAGAAAGAAAGAGTGGAACAAGACATGCATGCTTGATGCTGTTAGTGCCTAATACACTGGAAAAATTGTTTAGGAACAGTTCATCCTTAAAATTACTCTGCAAAACCATCAGTCATCGAGATCTTCCATTATCTGTTGCATGTATGTTTCTTGTAGTCTGTTTAAATACACTTATTTTTCTTGTGGTTTTAGCCTGACTTTCATGCTTTTGATCTGGGTGACTCTGTGAAGTTTTTCTCCCTTTACTTGCACTGCTGAGCCAGTGATACTGCATATATCTAGCATTACTGTTATCTTTAGAGTATCAACTCTATGAGAGACTTTTTCATGAGGCACAGAGGCAGTCTGACTGGGAGGTCAGCTTATGGCCCAGTCGTGTTCACCAATAAGTATCCTAACCACTTAACATCTCAACTCTCAAAAGAGCGCTGAACTGAAGAGGGCAGCAGCATTTGAAGCAGTTTGTGCAATGACAGCATGCCACAGATACTTTGCTAGATATGCCATGGGCACTGAATGAATTAATTCATTATGTACTCTTTCAGCTGTAAGGGCAGAAAAAAATTGTTCTGTAATTAGTAAATGAATCACGTGGCCTTTCAGCTGGACAGCTGTACGGGCGAATACCCCAATTCCTCCATTTGTTCTCCTTTTTCCCATTTGTGGTTTGAGGTTTTTTTAGGACTAGAAATCAAATTTTCAAAATTAGTTTGTAGATACTTCATTAATTTCTACTTCCCTTATGCACTGTGATGATTCCAGAATAATAGTAGTACCTGAGGAAGAAAAAAAAATCTGGCCTTGATATTGTTTTAAATAACCCAGCCTTCTGTAGCAAGGAACATTAGCCTGCAGTAGAATTGGATCATGAGCTCCAGTTTAGTATGGGCAGCTGCAATCCAATGCAATCGCAGCAGCAACATCATATATTTCTCACTTTGATAGTAACAAATCTTCTAATTTCCAGTCTAAATTTATTCATGGGCAGCGTTTCAAAAAGAAATGCAATAAAGTATTGTACTGTGAGTTACACCTTTTGTGTAACTTAGATTATAGAAACAATGAAATATGTCATAAATGTCATCCAGATTTATTTTAGTGTGCTGCTGAACTACATTCAATGGTTGACTCGTCTAATTTAAGTTTGAAGCGTTTGTTAATTCATGTCTAGATTGCAGCTGAACAGGAGCCAAAGTTCATTCTGCTTTGGTGTTCTGCAAAATTTAAATCAAGCAAAATGCTTAGCACTTTCTATTATTGTCATTCTGTAAGCAACTTAGTACCAAAGCCTAGAAATCTGTATCAGCACATGTCAGCTTGTGTATAAAAAGCCAGGAAGCTCAGAAAGCTCTAGGCTGACAATGGCCATACTTCATATGTGTGTAAGGTAAATTCAGGACCAAGATACTTCTTACTACTTTGGAAATCTGATCCCTCTAAAACAAGAGAGGCCTACAGTGCTAGAGAAACTGCATAGGGACTTTTGATGCAAGAAGTAAAGAAGAAATTACATAGTTTTTAGCAAAGCCAGCATACAGCTTCTGAATGACTTCAAACAGAGAAAACCCTCACTGCAAGGAATGGGAGGGAATTACCTTAAGGCAGGAAAATCCTTGCTCTGTGAGTCACAGCCACTGCAGGTTTTGCAGCTGCTCTGAACCAACCTGTATTCAAATTGGCATTATGTACCATCCTAGGAGCTCTCTACAGCAGCCTAAGCACCAAGGGCTGGTGCAGCTTGAAGGTTATGTTCACTGGAGTTGGTCAGGTTTACATCAAGAAAGACAGCAACCACTTTCACAGCCACCATATACAATGCACTCAATACAAATGCTGAGGTAATGTGTTTGGCAGGGGTTACACCAGCTCTAGCAGACAAAAAACTCCAGAAAAACATATATTTGCCTTGGGTATATCACCATATCTTGCAACACAGGGTATGAGTTAAAAGGTGATTCATTTAAAGCAATACTGGCATAATGGTGTCCACTTCAACAGTGACATGCACATAAGCATACACCACAAAAAACTAGAGAAAAAAGGGAAGGCTACAATAGTATAGCATTTTGACTCTCCCTAGTTGAAAAAAAATATGCCTTAAACCAGGCACAGATAAAGTTTTGCAGGGCAGAAGTAGCATTAGGAAACATCAGTGAATACAGAATACATTGCAGAGTGGCAAATTACTCCTGTAGCAATGTAACAAGCAAAACCCAACGAAAGTCTTTTTATTGACTTCTGATTTTACAGTTTCACAATACCCAAGTTTTATCACGCATTGAGACTGATCTCTCAGAAATTTAAATCAAAACATGTCTCTAAATCCCAGGTAAGTCTTGGTTTTGACGAGTGTGCTCAACTTCTGATGTAAACTCTCTTATTTTCCTTGTGAACCAAGACAAATTTGCTCAATAAATTCTGAAATTTCACTTCAGTTTGCTATCTAAAGTACATCTTGAAGACTGATTGTCAGAAGAGTCCTCCTAGCTCCAACCTGTCTTTGAAAGCCTTCAGAGAACATACTTGAAATTATGTCTCTTTCATTCTTTATACTATCATTTATTTTGATGGTTATGAAAGGGAGATTGTCAACAGGACTCAAGCATCTGTCTACTCTCACCAATGCCAAAGGCAAAACCTCCAGGAGCAGTTATGTTATCACCAGGCATGTTCAGAAATCATTTGTGCAATATATAGCATAATGAAACCTCAGCTTGGCCAGGCAGAGCAATAATTACTATAGTGTGAACAATAAATTTCCAGCTATATGGGCTCCAGTCATAATCTCAAGTGAATTTAAATAGTCTGGGGTTTAATGTGTTTTCTGAGAAACAATTTGTCTTCATTGCAAGACGCTGAACTTGTACCAGGTCATCTATATGACAACTTCAAGGATAGCTGTTACCCCCAGAGAACTGTGTTCCCTTGTCATACACCAATTAAGCTACATCAGAATTTAGTCATGGCTCCAAATGATGTCTCCTTTCAGTAAAGCTACATGAAGTAGATGTATGTGAGGATGGTGTAATGCCATACTTCCCCAAAATTGCATCTGCCTTAACTCAGGAATATAAAATTTAATAAACTCACACAAAAGAGAAAATTCCCTAAAAACACAGGAAAGAAGCTATCAGTTGTGTCTGATACCCTACTTCTCCTTGCCCTCCTTACTCCTCAAAGAAGATAAGAAACTTCACCATGTAAGAGAACTAATTTTTCCCATGAGCTGTCCTACAGTTTCTTGGCAGCTAATTATTTTGTCTTACTCTGCCTATGCATGTGGGCTCAGAACTGTACCCAAAGCCAGCATAGAGAAGCTGCAAAAAGAACTTTTTTCTGCACTCCCAGGTACAGGACTCTTGTCATTTGTTACCCTCTAAATTATCTACAATTATTTTGTTTAGCAGGCTAATATGGGAACTCTGTTTAATATGACAGAAAGAACAATATAATTGAGTTGTGCTTTGTATCGCACATTAACAATCAGCACGTTAATAAGTCTAGAAGATTGATATCAGTTTGAAAGGTGAAACCTACACAAAACAATTAATTAAGAAACTTAAAACAAATGAACTGCTCAGGATGGAATCAAATCCATGAGATGAGATGGTAAAAGCCCAGAAGGAAATACTCTAATTGAAAACGGCAATAGAAGGCACACAGTACAGTTAAACATTATCTTATCAGAAAATTAGCAAAATGTAATTTTTTTTTATTGGATTTTTACAGATGTTATTTTTAACCACATCAAAAAACCCACCTCATGGCTATTGGCACAAATTCTCATAATTACTATAATTTGATGTCTGAGCCGTGGAGTGACTGCTCAGATAACTATCTCATCCTCCTTATGCTGTATTAGGAAAGCAGATGGGAGACATATCTTCTCGTATTTTTTTGTACTAGGTTTGGACTTCATTTATGTCTATTATTGATTCTTATTCTTGAGAATACTAAAGAATAAATTCCTTTCCCCTACCTGAAACACTAGAGAAAATCAGGAGGTTAACATTAAGAGAGGTAAAGTCAACTTTAATTAACATACCAATTACATCCCATTTGCAAGCAAATTGTTTTATTTCCTTCCAATATGCTCCCTGGGGAAGTCTATCTATATACATATATATATGTGTATATACACACACACAGTCATTGACTTTGGAAAAAAAAAATCAAGCTCTGTGCTCCCAAATAGAGAACTAGAAGAAAAATAGTTACCATTGTAGCCCATGTCTCAAGAACCACATGCTGTGGGGTTAGTAACACTTTCTAGCTTTGCAGATTGGTATCAAAGTGCTTTACAGTTAGTGAATTGCACAGTAGTGGAAAATTCACTATCTATTTTGATTGAACTTTCCAATACCCCAAGTCTCTAAAGCATACATGTGTTAAAGACTGTTTCCTTCCTTAAAAGGAATAGCTGGGGAATACAAAATGAGGAAAAGTAACTTCTAACTGAAGAGAAAAAAAAATAACAGAGAAAAGAAAGACAAGAAAAAGGAAAAGAAAGGAAGGAGGAAGGAAAGGAAGAAAGGAACGGAACAAAAGGAAGGAATGAAAGGAAGAGAAAGAGAAAAAAATAACCACACAGGAAAATTATTTGTTATGCAACTTAACTGTATAAAGTTTTGATAATATGCAGCTAAAACATACTTTGGACTGTGGTTCCACTAGCTCTCATGAAAGCTAGGCAAGGTTAGAAGTTATCAGAATTTTGATGAAGGACTTTCCAAGGAAAATCTTAAGTGTTTTTAGAAATGGTGCTATTAAATCAGTAAGTGACCTTCTTCCTGTAAGTCAGGAACTGGGCAACCTCTTCCCCACAGTGTTGCAGTGCCATTCTTATAAACAAATTTAAAGAACAGGGCTTGTAGGTCTTACATACTTGCTAACCTCTACAAGTTCCTATAGTACCCTCCTTTCTGGTCATTTGAGAATCAAAAACAGGCATCAAGGTGAGTAACACTGTTATACCTACATAGTAACATGCAGGAAGAGGAGGAATTATTAGCTGGGGGCAATGAAGAAAAAGGCTGCAGTGAAACTGCTGCAAGTCAACATCATCATCCCCTGCAGCCAGCACAAGTTTCATTCATCTGCAATTTCAGCTACATACATCATTCCTGTTTCCCTTCTGTCCTAAATTTTTGGTCAAGGCATGATAGTGTAGGAACTCCTCCTCTCCATTCTTTGCTTTTGAATTACTGTTAGTCCTATTCTTACGACTGATGTCTCCAACTTTTCCAAAACTGTGGAAGAATGGAAATCTGCTCCCTAACATAAAAAGACAAAGAAAGCAAGAGACTACAAAAGTGCAAATCATTCAGGGACCGCAGTACAACCAACAGATACGCTACTTGGGAGCATAGTTAAGAAGCAGACAAAAACATGAGAGCAAGAAAATACAGTTTAGAAAGCTGGGGGAAAAAAATGATGGCTAAAATCTGCCTTTATTTAAAGCTTGATTCTATTGCTTGAAGCCAGGCCACAGCATGTAACCTGAAATCCAGTGTGCTATCTCTAGCCTGGCCTCTACCCACTCCAGAAAGACAGAAGTCTCTGAAATGCCCTCCATGAGACCTGCTGGGCCTTCTGTACAGCCTCTCAGCAGCAGCTGAGCTTCACAACAAAATCAGCAAGTAGACAAGCATTGTCACTACTTTCTTTATGACTCTTAGTCATAGAATACATGATGTCCTAGACCTCCCTGTAGAAATGAGTGAAACCCAGGAAATGGAATACTTTGGTTATTCATGAAGTTTAAAGTATGAATAAACAAAAATACAAAATTGTAAATCACAAGGGACACACCAGTCCTGATTCCTATCACACTGTTCTAACACAAGCAAAAGCATGCAGAAGATAAAACCAGGAATGCAATACATTGCCTATCACAACTATCCAGGTGTAATTCTGTAACTTTACCATGCTGCAAAAGCAATATGGGTCATATGTTCAGTAGATCTAACATCCAGGAGGTCTTGTCAACATCCCACAGGTGTTCACAGGAGTAGAATATGTGAAATGAAAGCAATTATGTGGGTGGGTACACATACAAAACTGTGTTTCTAAGTCCTGGATGAATTCATTCCACACATCTGTAGCCATTTCACATTGAGGAATTAGATAAAGGGGGGGGGGGGGGGG
>NDXB01001925.1:79806-92884 GCA_002631895.1 Agapornis roseicollis
TTTTTAAAGACAGAACCAGAAAAACATGAACTATCAGTAAGTCTAGGATCACAGTTGGACAAAATCATCACAGCAAGCCTCATATCAGAGCCAACTGGGGCTTGCTTGGAGACCACCCACCACAAAAATCTGCAGACCTCACCAGTGCAAACTGGACCAGTCCCTGGCTTCCTGGAGAGTTCATGAATGGAAATAGTTTCAGAGCCTAACTTAGGCAGACTACCTTGTACAGACACTAGTATCACCTCCCTACAATGGCCATTACAGAGTTATGATCCAGCCATCCCTGAATGGCACATACTACAATACAATCTCCACAGAAGGCCCTGTGGAGCCTGAATACTGCCCACAGTGATTCTGAGAGTATCAGACAGGTCTCTCAACACACAGACAAAAAACAATCAAAGATATTTCTACTCCTAGGCAATGGGAACATTTAATTTCAACAAATTTCATCATTCTGCACAGTAAGTACCAGAACCCTCTTTTTCTTTTTGGCTTTCTCAAGGAAGACAGCTGTAAGTATTGGATGCAATCACTATCTTGTCACCTCATTTTTTTTCTCCTCAGTTCCATTCTATTACCTCATTTCAATGCCTAATATAGAATATAAGATAAGGAGAACATAATGACAGTTAAGAAATACCATATATATTAACTGTTAAATAAGCCTCACAAAACCAGTCTCCTATGACCACTGTTGCAAATGCTGGCTACACAAAGAAGTTGGATAGCTGCACCTGAAATCCTAATAAATCCATTCAAAACAATGTAATGTTTGGATGATTTTTTTTCAAGCAGAGTCTTTAATCACTGTACAACTTTATTGTTCATTAATTTGTGCGAGGTATGTGCAAAATAAATATTCTGCAGGTCTTGGATTTATGCATTGGATACAATAAGTAAAAAAAAAAAAAAGAAAACAAACAAATGTGAATTGTTCCACTGTTCAATGCAAACTCCTGGAAATATTGAGTGAGAATGATTTTGCAATTTGGGATTACTTTCTGAAGAGTCTCACAATGACTTTGCCTGATTGTAGCAAACTCCAAACCAATGCAAATAGAAAAGAGTATCAGAACATTTTTATATACTATAGTATTTTTATTATAAAATAGTCCTGGTGGATTTTACATCCCTATTGTTCTTACACATGCTCCAATATATATACATCATACACTCAGAATATGTAATATACACTGACATTGTGTCTTAGACACAAGACATTTACTGGATGAAGCAAAGGACCAGAAAGAAGAATCAACTGACCAAGTGTTTGTCCTGATAGACAGTCAAAGAATTTGTGTATCAGATATTTTTCCTGCTATCAGCACAGCAAATCATCTGGATATGTGATATATTAGATGAAACAGTATAAAAGTGCTCCAAGTTATTGATTGGATTTGCCTTACCAACATGGCCTTAAATACTCTATGAAGTAATCATAAACTGTCCTTTCAATTGACACAAACGTTATTTGGAACTGAGAGTAATTCACTCTCCAGTTAATTGATATGAACATATGGATAGTTTGTTTCAAGGATATGAACTTTTTGACTGTAAATGGGTTTTTCTCAAAGAAAAATTGATAACAAAAGTATTAATGTAAAGATTTAGTCAATAATTCAAGATTTATTCAAGTAATTCAATAATTCTTCTACCTATTAAAAAGGAAGCTTCTATACTTAAGGATTTGCATCAAATTCTTCTTGTGAGTGCACAGCTATGTTACCAAGCACTCCTGGTACAGATTTTTTTATCATGCAACTATACCAAAATAATCAATAAAACTCCAGAGGCTCCTACACTGTACTTCAACAATGTCAAGGTTTCATCCCAGATGTCCATTCCTAAGCTTTCACTAGTGTAACTGAAATACTTGTGGTATATGTCATCTTTTTTGCTACATATATGACAACATACAATATATGACAGCAGCTAAACAGTTCTCAGGAAGAGTGAGATTTTGGCTTTCAGTCTACAGCTGTTGTCCAAAGAAAAATATTATCATAAATGTTTACAGCCTGAAACCTGACATTAGAGTGGTAATGCTGAAAATTTGTTTTGGTGAGTCAACTGTGACACTGGCACGGAAGGTGAGGATATAGATTTCCTTACAATGTTTTAACAGCAACTGATGCAATCAAGTAAATAATGTTGAGATTTTCTTTGGGAAAGGAAAACACAGACAGCAGGAAGCATGAGGCACACCACTAAAGGGAGAAGATAATAGTGGAAAATTCCACTTAAATGAATCAAACAAGAGAGCATCACGTTCAAGAACAAGAAAAATACTAACAAACAAACAAACAAACAAAAAAAAAAAAAAAGATTTCTCTTGATTTCATCATCACTGAAGTTCAATTTTCTGCATTTGAAAACAAAGCAACATTTCAAGAAATATTGGCATCTGTTTCTGGAATAATTCAAGCAGAGATATCTTTGAAATTTAAGTGGAGTTTCCTAAAACATGTACAGGTGTGAGGAGCCCAGTTGCTTCAGGATTAGCTGTTCCTCAGAAACCTTAGCAATGATATGAAATTTGAAACTGCTCTTGAACTTTTCTACTAATTCAGTAATTACTGCTGTGCCTGAAATTGGCCTCTTTCCTGTAATTACTCAGCATGTATTTTCAATCAAAGAGGTTAACACCTGAATTTAGATTCCAGTTAACACGCAAGGTGGACTTTTTGTTTAAAGCTTAATAAATTAGGGATGTTTCCCAGCATAGTATTTCACTAACCCACACAGACAAACACACAAGTACACACTCCCGATGTCTGAAGATCTGAAGCAGATCATGGTCAAGTTATGATCAACTCACCAGATTTATGCAATATAGGGATTACACACATGACCTGGGGTCAAGAAGCTTGCATGTGAGCACACAGGAACATCTCTTGCTTTCTCCCCAACTACTATGAAGGCTTTTCACTGATGCAAATTAAAAGAGGTGGCACTTTGCTCAGTTTCAGCACTAAGAAATGCATATTTTAAAAAAATTTACACACTTGCACAACTGGAAACCACACTTTTTAAAAGTCTGTCTTTAAACTTACATGAAGGTGTGCAGTCCTCCTTAAAAAACAGAAAAAAACAAACCAAAACAAACAAACAAACCAACCAGACAAGAAGCACATTGTTTTACCCACCTGTTTTAAAATGAGTGTCCCGATAAGAGACGGACAGGGCAGGGGCAAAGGGCAGGAGAAGTGAACAAGGTTGCGCTAGATATGCTAAAGTAAAAAAAAAAAAAAAAATCAAACAAATTAGGATAAAGGAGTGTAATAATATATAGAGGATTGATCTCTTCCAGCTGTCACTCTGAGCAAAACCCTGTGACCCCAGTTCTTTCCCTAACGCATCTCTGTAATAAATTCTAGACAGCTAACCTTGAAACATTTAAGGAAGAAAAACTAGCAAGCGTTTTGCTTGAGGAATGACTGAATTAACAACTAACAATGGTCAAATTCCCTGTGTGTTCTCTGCTGAATGATATTGTTGCAAAAGCCTGATTGCAAAGATTTGTCCTTGTGCTACACAAGGCTCTTCACAGCAGCAATAAAAAAAAAAGAAATTATGTTGCTTGTAAGGCTACCACCTTTGGCTCAGGAAATCTTTGAGTCCAAAACTACTAAAGCTGAAAGAATTTCTGAAGCAGCACTGCCATATGCTTATGTTGTTCTGATGCACCTCCCCAAGCACCTTCCATTGACCACTGTTAGACACAGAACATACATCTTGATAGACCTTTGCTCTAACCTGCTGTGGCCGTTTTTATGTTCTCATATGTCCTCTGTTGGGTTTTTTATTATTTTCCTTTAAAAGTATGTTAGTTTCCATGGAAATAATTATGCCATTGACATGTATGAGTTATACTTACTATGTTTACCAGCTCACATTTGGACACAAAGAAAAAAAAATAGTCTTATCACAGTATAAAAATATTTTCACTTTTAACCCAGTAATCAAGATAGTCCTTTTCAGATAAACAGGAGCCTTGAGAGCCAGCCTGTGAATGCTTCTTCCTTACATGAAACAAAAAGGATCCTTTTATAGCCCACACCGTAGCTACAAGACCATCTCTGTATGCTGGTTGGCGGATGTGCACAGTTCACACAACTGCACAAAAGAGTGATGATGCAATGGGGCCGTGGCTCTGTGGAGCACTAGATGGACAGCAGAAGCACAAGGCCATGTCAAGCTTCACCCAGGGTATGCATAAACGGCACTGCTCCCTGCTCTGGGCTGCATCTTAATGCAGCTGAAGCATAAGATGAAGGGTGGCTTCAAAGGCTTATGACACTGCTAAGCTAATATTCTGATCTCAATGGACAGGGCTCAGCACTCAGTTAGCCTGTCTCTTCTGCAGTCCACTACAGCTCTACAAAGAGGATGTGCAACCAAATCCACCTGCGAAAGGAACCCGGTTGATAGCTCCTTGGCTTATAGAGCCCTAGAGGAGGTCAGAATTTTTAGAAGCATTTTGAAAAGGTATAGAGAGAACTAGTGTAGAAAACCAAGGTAGCAAACTGTTCCAAGACAGCTGATGCAGTGGCAGTAGGAGATCCAATTAAAAACTGCTTTAGTATTAACTGTCAGAAAAGGATGAGATCAGTTTATGAATGAGGAGCACAGTGCAGTCAAAAGTTACAAGCCAGAGTTGTTGCCACAGAGTAGCTGAAAGGCTTTTCTTTTGAAAAGATTAAACTTCAAAGAATTCCAGAATAAGATACACAAGAAGTGTCATGTGCTTTTGCTTGATAATGTTTGATTTTCACCCACCCCCTTCCCAGCTCCATCACACTGCAAATTCTTAACACTGAAGTTGCAACTAAGTAGCTGTTTTATAAGATAAATTCCTTGGAGTAAGAATAGGGCTGCATAAAATAGATTGAAAGAACTGTGAATAGCAGAAAACATTAACCAGCATAGAAGACCATGGTTCTGCACACTTCTTGACCAAAGGAAGTGAATACCAAGTAAGAGATCAGTGTGTGTCCGCCTGTGATGACATTTGCCTCACAGAAAATACATGATACAACATCCAAGTTAGACTATGATGTTGTGTAGGACCACTGCTTCTGCTGTAGTAAGGTTCTTAATTCTCACTGAAACCAAAATGAGATTGGGTCATGTTTCATAACTGGGGCTTATGTTCTTAGGGTTAAGTAAAAGTCTGTGCATGTTGTTCCCTAATGCAAGAAAGGGAAACTGAGGTTTAGCCACTGAGGACTAAACTGCAAGAGAGACGGTAATGGGAATATTCCCTCTTGAGGCACAAGAGGCCTTGTTAGGACTTGCTTTTGTTTAAACACATTTCCTTGGCAGTAAGAGCAATTCTCTGCCCAACTCAGTGGGTTGAGGGGCCAAAGAGAACCAAAGTAAAGAAAACTACACAAGGACTTCAGTCTGTTTAGAAACTGGGGCAGGCCTTTCCCAAGACATGGCTAGTTTAAAAGCTGAAAGTGTATTTCCCCTTTTGTTTGTCCATATCTAATGAACTAAAGGATTTCTGTGACTTAACTCCATACAGAGACAGAGCTTCAAAACAGGAGCTGGAAATAGGACAGCTAGAAAAGAAATTATATCTCCTTTTAAGATAACTGCCACTAATAGTCTTACCATGATCAAGCCATATATTCATTTAATAGAAGTTGCAGTATATTTACCATACCAGGGAGCTTCAAAAGAGTTGCATTTGGGTTTGGGTCCATCCCTCCCCCCTCCTCCCACCCCCCACTCCCCCCTTCACTCTGAATGGTGCTAAGATTTCTGGTTTAGGAAGATTTTTTTTTCCCTCGTGGATCTAGAGGCAGCAAGTATTAACAAATACAGCAAATGAGACCCAAACCCTGAGAATATTTAAATAGTGCAGAACATTGATTGGGGCTGTAAAAAGCAACATCCTTGTACTTGTCACTAAGATCAAGCATCCATATGCAAGTCAACAGTGCTGCAATTCTAAACTCTCTCATGGACCAAGACTGTGCTAGCTGAGCAATCCTTTCTCTCTTAACAGCTAAGTTCCTTGGGAACATTGAAATTCCCACAACAGCCAAGGAGTAACCACACAACAGGTAGTTTGGCAACTGACACATAGCATGGAACATCTCTCCTGAAGTCAGTGGTGAGTCTATTGCAAAATTCCTCTGAATGCTTAGCTTTTCCCTGAGCAACAAGTACACTAATTGAAAAATTAATAGCAACAATTTGCTCAGTAACTTTGGGACAGGGAGGGAGCTACCTATACAGCAAGAATGAGCTTCTCATTTTACTTTCTGCAAAGGATTCATCTGCCACAATCCATGAGTGTATGGCATAAAGCCCTGAGTAAGCAAATGACTTCAAATTATCCGGTGGCAATTATGGACGAGAGAATGCATGCTGGAGGTGGAATGAAAGAAAATTAAGAGAGATTAATGTGAAATATAAGGTTATAATTAGACATGGGTATCTGTTTTCTACCTGCTTTTGCCCATGGGGAATTTGGAAAAATAAATACTCTTATTTAATAAAATTCTCAACGCCAACAGAAAAGCAGGGCAACTTTTTAAAAGCGATGACAACATATGCCAGGCCAGACAGGCTGTGTTGCAATGGGTTTACATTTCAACATGGAATGGGTTATAGGAGAACATAGCCTGCTATAGCATGTTTTGGCAAAATCAGAATAAAGAAATCTTTAAAAAAAAAAAAATAATCGTACCAAGGGGAAACAAAATAAACAATGCAATGCTCCTGTAGTAGAACAATCTGCAAAAGCTCCCATGCGTGAAGGAATGACAGTTCCTAAGAGATGATCAAAATATTTTAAGATGAGGGGGGAAAATCCTCTGGAAGATGGGAAGCAAACAAGTCGAGCATCCCTGAAGGCAGGTCTAAATGCCAGAACAGAACAACTCATTCTGGTAGGCAAGACTGAACACTGATTTTTCTAAACTGTCCTGTTATCCTCTCACTTTGTTTGCAGTTACTACCAACTACATCAGGTAAGGCAACCTCCAGGCACTCCCTGACAGATGCAATACAGTTTTAAGCATTCTTCTCAATTAAAGCTATATTTCACTCCCCTGAAAATTCCAATCCCTACTCTTTATAACATATTTTTCTACCTTAAATATACTTTTTGTGCAGCTCTGAAGTAGTTGGTAGAATTTCCTTGAGAGTAAGAACTCTATTTCTCTTTAGTTCATATATAACTATAACTTTCTCTACTCAATTCCCATGACCATCACTCAGCTCTGAGATGTTTTCAGGTTCAATAGATCTCAAAAAACTCTAAAGCAAATTCCCTTCATTAATCTTCCAGAAACCTAGGCTGAGACTCTACCGAGCAAACTCTCTAAGAGTAAAAGATCAGTTCACATAAACCAAATCAAGATTTGATACTGGACCACCAAATGCAACAGGGGTTTTGGAATTTATATCTGTAACTACAGTATAAAGTTAATTTCTTGATCCTAGCTGGAGTAACACAAACCTGGACATTCACTGGGCTTTGTATTTCAGTCCCATTTGATGTGGACCTGTGTGCTTTACATTTCTTTTTATTGTGGCACTTCATGGTCCTGGCAAAATATCTTAGGTGTAGATGGCTTGCTGCCTCTTTGACAGAATAGAAGTTTACTGTCTACCTGCAAAGGCTTCTCTTTCTACCCTTAAGCATCAGCCCCGACTCCTAAGGCTCAGGCATCCATTCTCCCCAAAAAAAGGAATACTCTTTATTCATCTGATTAAGAATAAAACACAGCGAAGTCACACATAGACATCGGCTCTGTAAAATAGCATGTGTATGACATCTATGTAGCCTATTTTCGTGCACTGGGCCTGCCACTTCAAAAGCATTTTCTGCAACTAGATCAAAGCCCCTGGGAAATTTCTGGTCCTTATTCACCCTTCCTATTCCTTCTACCAGACCAGAGATGCATCACTTCTTCACACACATGTCTACCTCTTTGCTGCTCCTCTTCTGCCTGCCCTTTTCTCTCTGCATAATTGTCTCCAACTTAGCTGGCCTAGCAGTTGGAAAAAATATTATATGCTACAAGTGTCCAAGATTAAACATCTAAGGAGGACATTCATCCCCCTACAACAAAAAAAGCCAGCTTGAGAGGTTTCAGCTCGCACCTATTCCTTTCTGCCCTTTCCACCACCTACACCAACAGAAATATTTGTGGGGCTGCAGTGTTTGCACCTGTAGCACAGCCCTAAGCTGCTGTGATGTGCTGACTTTTAGGCGTTGATGAGCAGGCAGAAGTGGTGGGGTTCAGAACTCCTTGAGCAAACATTGCTACCAAAGGCAACATGATGTAAAACTGTGGATTAACTGCCTGACAGAAGACCTTTCACTGAGTTGAAATGAGTAAGAATGTCAGGATCTGGCCAGATGTCAGGGCTCTAATCATAAAGAGGTTTTCTTTAATGCTGCTGTTTCTGAGAAATAAACAATTGTCCGTCACTTATTACTGCACACAGGTCCCGCATCTCTCTGAAATGCTGAAAAACAGCATCTTACAAACAAGGAAAATAAATTATTAAGCAATTGGAAAATGATTATACAATTATGTTCTGTTCGGGTACCATTAGTCACAAGGAAGATGGAATATATCCAAGCTTTAAAAGTGAATTACTCATAGAAAATTATGTCTGCTGAAAGTCACTTCTCCTTTAGGGTTCAATATCTATAGTGCAAGATTTTCAGAGGAGGAGATGAAGAAGGGTATTATGCTAAAGCATAAGTACAGGAGCCAGGTTTGGGTTCTGTTCCTGCCAGCAGTGGTGAGCAAGTTGCAACTGGCATTAAGTCTGAACTGGTACAGACAGTCACAAACTCATTGATGCTAGCAAAGCTAAGTAGATTTGCAGCAATGCGGAAACCGGCTCATGCCTCCTATTAGAGTAGGTGTGCAGGAACTAAAGTCAGTCATCAGTCATACAGCTTACATGTTCCAAGTCCAGTGGTCCCACCATAGTAATAGTCTGTCACACAAACGGGATATGTTCATTTTAAACTAAACCCAAGCTCGCTTCTGCAAAGACTACTCATGATGGACTATTTCCATGCCAAGCTCTGTAACATTCAGACTCTCCATGTCCTTAGTAAGATGAGAATGGTTTTGAATACACTTTTAGGTCTCTGTGGGCTTCTTTTGGACTCTCTATATTATAGCAGATTTTTTATATTATTTCTGATGCAGCTTAAATTCCAGTTGAAGTTCTCTGGTTATCTTTGCTGCTTGTACACTCCAAACACACTTCAAGTTCATTCTTGTGTCAGCATTAAACATTTCACACAGGTGTGGCTTCAGCAGAGCCGATAATAATTACGCACTTTCCCTGACCTTTTGCCCAACCTTCCTGTAAACTGGCACATTATCTTCCTCTTCCCCGCCCACCTACCTCCTACCCCACCTCCTCCCCCCAAAAAAAAAGATTCATTTTTGTAATATAATACACAGCCTTAAACTTTGTTGGGGCTGCTGTGCTCCATTGTGTCTCTTGGAATGCTTTTTACTGCTACTTTAATGTAGTCAATGAAAGGATGTAATACAGGAAAGGCAATAGACAAGATTACAGATTGTGTCTTCTTGTCATTAGCTGAAACTAAGTGCTATAAAAACAAACATCATCTCTCCAAAAAAAAAAAAAAAAAAAATAAAAAAAAAAAAGAAATATTAGGACATTTCAGTTGTAGGTAGCATAGGATTGGACAGGGTTAGTAAACAAAACTAAAACCCTACAGTTGATCCAGTACAAGTTTAATCATTGTACCCATCCAGAGCTTACTCTGANTCATCTCTCCAAAAAAAAAAAAAAATAAATAAATAAAAGAAAGAAATATTAGGACATTTCAGTTGTAGGTAGCATAGGATTGGACAGGGTTAGTAAACAAAACTAAAACCCTACAGTTGATCCAGTACAAGTTTAATCATTGTACCCATCCAGAGCTTACTCTGATTTCATTCTTTCACTTCCTCATCAAGCAAGCATCAACTTACAGCAGGTACCTTCTTTTCTCAGCTACTGTCTCCTCACTTTGTTTCACTGAACACTTCAGGACATGAATTTCATCTTCAGAACTATCTTGCGCTTGTAATACTGTACAACTACATCATTTCTAGTTACAAAGGAATCTAGGTTTAAACCTTGAGTCTAAGTTCCCCTGGCTAGTGAAGAAAGACGAGATCTGGATCTGTCATAGTATTTTGCAACTTTGCTCACTGAAAGTACACTGAGAAGGACTCCAGCTCAGACTCTGAATCACGAGCTGTACCTGGGGTGGAAATCCGTCTCCTTGCCTGGACAAACTATTGTTTGAACAGACTCAGCCAAAGCCCCAGGCACATCCCTTTAGCTTGCTAAGCCAGTCACTCCCTGCCTCTGGTGCCAGCGCAGTTGCATGGATGGGTGCAGCCAGTGCACCTTGTCTACCACTCCCACTGCAGATTTCCAGCAGAAGGGGTAACACTAACTGAGCTTGCTCTGACTTGTTCTTGAGAAGGACAGCAATGAAACCTGTAGCCAGTACCTTAGTAATGGCAGCAAAGTTAAACAAACCGCTTCTTTCTCCTTGCCTAACTTACTGATACATCCTCACAGAAACACACTAGCATTTCTTAAATAATATTTCCTGTATGTTGTATACAGGGAATATACTGTATATATATTTATTTGTATCTGTACAATTAAAGTATTTAAGTTCAGGGCTTCATTTTATAATCTGCAGGCTCTGGGCCAGTACAAATCCACAGAGCTCCATTAGTTTCATTGAGTCAACATCTGCCCAGCACATCAATCCTTGCCCAGTATCAATCCACAGAAAAGTGCCATGAACTTCCATGGCTTTCTGCCAAATCCCATCAGCTGAGAAACAGTCCTGATGAGCACAGTGCTCTCAGTGATGATTCACCCTTTCAACATTGCCATTCGACAGAATATTTTCCAACTTTCAATTTTCCAAGAACCAACTTTAAAATGGTTTAGGAGCTCTTTAGTAAACATGCATTGAAATAAACTGGTTTGGGGCAGGAGGATAAATTAAAGAGGCACTGCAAGTGAGAACTGAAGTGTGTCAAAACAATTCTGCAAATTTTTTTTATACCTTATATAATCTCTCTCCAGAGAACATCAGAGGTTCACATTAAATATCATAAATCAGACCACCTGGGGCTCCCCTATGATTATTGCAGCTGCATGCTGCAATCTCCAGTACAAGAAACATTCCCTTTTATTGTAAGAAAGTAATAGGGCATAGCCCAAGTCTGCCAGAAAAATGCACAAATCAAAAGCAGGCCGTCCACAAAATCAGCTTCTGATGTGTTCATTTGCTCTGGATATATGTGGCAAGCTGACAGCCAGAATCACTGTGTCCTCATTGATCACTGATGCTTTTGCCAGCAAGGTGAGGAGTATGTGGAACAGCCAATTCTAAAGAAACCTCAGTTCAATGGAAAATAAAACTGAGACATTTTATTTTTGTATCTTCTCCTTAGTGAATTTCAGCAATTGGGAAAGGCACTGGACTCTCAGCACTGAAAACTGAAGCTCTCACCCAAGAGCGTGCACAGTTCAGAAAGTGGTGCTACAGCCACCACAGTTGTGTCTACTTCTGCAAGGAGTCTCCATAGGTAAGCAGCAAGTCACCCATAGGCCCAGGCAATTTGTGGCTTCTGCCTTGTTCCTAAGCTCTGTTTTCATTACCAAAGATGTTTTACACATTTGTGTTTATCATCTCTAGCAGTCAGCAACTGACCTCAGAATATTTGCCCAAGAAAAGCAATGGAAAGAAAAAAAAAGTAGCAAACTTTTCCCACTAATATAATGGCAAGCTTCCTTCACTCCTGCCTTAGTCCCAAAGCTAACTGTCATTATTGATGAGGGTAGAAATCTGTCTTATGAGAACTTGTGAGAATTTCTTCTAGTGATGTTATGGACAGCTTGCCCCAGACATCTCCTTTGACACCTGCATTGCACAGAAAGTCAGAGGTGAGCGTAGGCTTGACATGTCCTTAACAAAATCTTTGGTATCCTAAGTTATTTTCTGGTTATTTGGCTTGGTTATTTCACTTTAAGATAAATATTTTTTAATTTAGTCTTTTCCTAAGAAGCTGACAGCTTAGAATCATAGAATAGTTAGGGTTGGAATGGACCTTAAGATCATCTAGTTCCAACACCCCTGCCACAAGCAGGGACACCTCACACTAAACCATGTCACCCAATGCTTCATCCAATCTGGCCTTGAACACTGCCAGGGATGGAGCACTCACAACCTCCCTGGCCAACCCATTCCAGCATCTCACCACCCTAACAGGAATAAAACAGGCAGNACCCAATGCTCAATCTGGCCTTGAACACTGCCAGGGATGGAGCACTCACAACCTCCCTGGCCAACCCATTCCAGCATCTCACCACCCTAACAGGAATAAAACAGGCAGGAACCTCCCTTTATTGTGGCTCATTTATAGTAGTCAGGTAGCAGCAAAGTAGAAACAAACCTGCAGAAGAAAACCTAGGTCAGTGGATATTTTTCAGGCAGCACTAAAGCTGTCAAAGAAGCCTTTTTCTCTACTTGACAGATGGGAAGTATATCTGGAAGCCTACCAAAGGAGAAAATGTTATGGTTAGATCACCCTCTGCTCTGTTATTCTCACAGCAAAGAATAGATGTCTGGGACTATCACAGTTAAGTAAAGCATAAATCAGTTAAGTAAATCAGCTCTAAGGCCATTTTTTTCTTATTTACAGCAGAAGCCAGGTAGGTTTTTTGCAGAGCTTACTACACTGGAACCCAAAAGGTGATCTCAAGCTACCTGCAGACACGTTTTCCTATTCTCTCACTTAGGACAGCACAGTCAGGGCAGAAAGTCCGATTTTGACCACACTTCGTTAAGAAGCTCACAGAAATTGCTCTTATCCTATGGGAAAGCAGGACTTGCAAATCACCTCAGCATTCAAGCTATCTTATGTGTGTGTGTATATACAATAATAATAATAATAATAATAAACCACACACATACAAAACAACCAAAACCCAAGCCAACCAAACAAAAAAAAAAAAAAAACCAAAAACAAAAAAA